>CM021107.1:561991949-562300967 GCA_007115665.2 Sequoiadendron giganteum | reverse complement strand
TTGGGAAGTTCACCAAGTCTATTAAAATTGAAAATATGCTATAAGTGAAAACTTCGCTAAAATCTACCCTTGATGGAAAAACTCGATAGTTATTTCCTTCACTAAATCCGCCTGGATGCAGATTCCCCGATAGTCAGTTCTTTCACAAAAATCCTTGCGTCCCATATTTTCTCGAGTCCGTCCCAAGTGAGAATCCCCAAATTTTTGAGGTGCGCCATGTGTCTATGAGTTGAATCTTGAGAATGATGAATGATAAATTTTATGGTGTCAAGGGTAATTGATATGTGGATCTTAACCAATTTTTTGATGGTTCGCTAAAATCTACCTATGAGGGAAATCTTCAAGCGTTTGAACCTTCACAGAATCATCACAGGGGTGGATTCCCCAAAATCCCTTTATAGCCAAAATTTGCAAAGGGGTGAAAAACCCGAAGTTGGTTTATTACTTAATTTTAAGGGTTTAAACTTGGTTTTTATGATCCTAGCATTGGATGGATGTTGGTAATATATTGCATATCCATTTTAGATAAATTCAATGGTGTAGCTGAATTATAATGATCAATTGTACTTAATATTTTGGTCATTATGGTCCTTTCTTGGCAGATGTAGGCAGAATCTAGCAAAGCAAAGGAGTCTAAGGCACAGTCAACTGAACCTACCAAAGAAGAACTTGAAAACAGAGTTGAGAAAATGAAGTACGATTTCAAGGGTACAAAGCTAGAGTCCAAAATCCATTCAACATGGGGCAAACTAGGTGACACCAACATGGTTCATGTCGATTATGATGATTTTAGACAAAGGATATTTGATGATGCATGAACCCCTCTAGCCAAGATCATTGTTCACACAAGGTTGGCTCAAGATGTTGGGTTCCCACCTTCGATACAATGCCCTGAACTTGTTATGGAGTGTGCCAAGCACTATGACTCAAATAAGAGAGTGATCATTGGTCCTCAAGGAAGGATAATAGTAAACCTAACTAAAGAGTTCATAGCTGGAACATTCAACATTGGTTCACATTAGAAGTTAGTGAAGATAAAGGTAAAAGAGGCTGAAGAATTCTATGAGAAGGATCCTTCTAGGGCTTTGGAAATCATGAATAGTTCTTGGATTGAAAAACCAAACTCACATTACTCCAAATTTCCCAATAAATTAAATAGAGTTGACTTCAAGTAGGAGTACAATGACATGATTACTCTTTTGGTTAGAGTAATGGGATTGGATGAGGCATTCATGTTCAAAGAATGGATGTTTTATGTCATTTCACAAATTGTAAAAGGATTTCACTATCACTGGGATCACATCATCAGTGATAATTTGGAAATGAAATTGAGAAGTGTGCAAGACACAATGAAATTCACCATGACCTCATATCTTGTGTATTTTCTTGTCGGGAAGAATAAGAACAAAGATTTGAGCTGCAACAGAGTCATTGGGAAGGAAATAATTTATGATGTATACCCTCAGTTACAATTCAATACTTCCAATTATAGGAGGGTTAATGATGCTTTCCTGATGTATATTACAAGAACTCTGCAAGATGCCCTCCATGTCATAATTTCACTAGAAGCAATGGAATTGATCAAGAAGTATGGTTATTAGTTCATTCAATTTCTAAAGTTTTCTCATATAAAAGTATATGTCTCACCACAAGTCCCTCTTATAATTCACAGGTATTCCACTAACAAGCTAATATTATTAGAAGTAACTAGGCAGCTAGTTGCATTTGATGTCATTCCGAAGAATTTACATAAAACTGGGTTTGGTGTTGACTTTCCTTTGAGAATTAGTGGCTTAGAGGCATGTCCTATACAAAGTGCCCACCATTCTGAGAAAGATATGGACCATTTTCATTTATACTCTCACACAGATAGGGAAAAATTTGATCCTTATGGTAGGGCACAAAGAATGGCCAACAGGGAATATAAACATAAGGATCATATTAAGGACTATTGTGCCAACTGTAAAGATGAAATGGAAGTGATAAAAATAAAATTCTCAAGATTTCCCTTGAGAATGATCAGACTTCATAAAATAGCTAATATTCCTAATCAGGTAGATGATGAGGAGGACCCTACGCAATATCATTATTATGATCAATACAAAGACAGGCAACTCCCTGTTGTGAACTGATCTGAGGATGAGATGGTTGATTTGAATCAAATCACTGCTCCTATATTGAAATATTCCAATTTTTTTGTGAAGCATAAGATTTTGGAATTAGAGGCATCAGACACTAAGTTCACTTATGACTTAATGGGGGATCTAGGGTCCCATTCAAAGGAGGAAATAGAAAATACTCAAGATGATACGGTTGAGCCTTATGAAGAGGAAGATATAGAATAAGCACAGTTTATAATCAAAAGAAGAACTAGGAGTCAAGCCAAAGGTAAAGAACCTAAGAGGTAGCCTATTGCTAAGGTAATAAATCCATCAAAATAAATTGTTGAAGAAGGAATTGAAGAAGCACAACCTTCCAAGAAAATAAGACTTGTTACTGAGCGCCAAAAGATGGCTAAATTCAAGAAGACAAAGCTTAGTGAAGAAGGCACATCCCAAGCTAAAGTAGTTGATATAGAGATATCTGGGGAAAGGCCATAGGTGTATGTTAGAATAAGTTATCCAAAGCATAAAACTCTTCTTGGAGAGAATGTGGAGGATGTAATGGATAAGCATGAAGAAAATATTGAAGAGGTACCTACTAATGAAGCTCAAGAGGAAGCAAAGAGAGAAATTATAAGAAATAATACTCCTCCCACCTCTCCTATTCAAAATATTGTAGTGGATGAAGAATTTGTTGATAAAGAAGAGATTGTCTCTAGAGACCCTAAAGAAGAAGAGGAAGATGAAGATATTCCCACACCTAAGAGTGGAGAATTTCATGCTTTTAAGAGGGAATTCAAAGAAATTTTTCCAGAAGTACAAAGCAAAGAAGTAGCATCAGAAGGAACCAAAGAGGTTCCTTCCCAATCTCATGTGGATGTATCAAATACAGAAGATAAATATGAGGGATAGAAAAATCAAGATAAAATTGATGAAAATCCAAATGATATTGAAGACAATCCCTCTAAGGATTAGCAAGAACACAATGTTTCTTAGGAAGATACAAAAATTGAGCAATCAATTTATCCACATTGGCTAGAAAAAATATTAAAATAAAATCCAATCATTGTAGAGGAAGAGACCCCTGATTGGGATAAGTTTCTAGCAAGTTGGGGTCAGCCCAAAGAAAAGAAGAAAGCTAGAATAGTTTACAAGCTCACAAGGGATAATATAATAATAGGGTTATCCATCTTTCTACATTTATAGGTGACAAATATAAGGATGAGGTGAGGCCTTCTGAAGTTACAAAGTGGAAATTATTAACCTAGGCCCATCTAAAAAAGAACAAGAAAAAGAAGATCTTTAGGAATTGGTGTAGACAATTTTGAAGAGATTTGATAATGAAACAAAGGAAAAGAATAAATTACAACAACAATTAAGAGATGTACAAAAATATATTCAACATCTGGTGAAACTTTTGCAAGCACACTCTAGTGAGGGTGACCCATTTTCAGAAGGATTATTGTCAAAGGAGGCAGTCTCAGAGATTGAAAGGATGAGATCTTCTCTACAAGTCACCCATGAATGGATTTGTAGTGTGAGCCAAAGAGTGATGAGGTAAAAAATAACCTCATCGTAATGAAGCCAAAAAATCCTATTTATACAAGCTCAATCCTTAGTCTCTGTCGATTAATTAAACTATAGGAGAAATAATTTCTTATCTTTAAGGAAAATTATGCAAACTTTATTTCTTATGATCAATTGAAGTAATCTACCAATATAGGTTTAATGGGTTATTTTGAGTATTTTTGTAGGGTAATAATCGGACATCTTGCAGTAGTTACAAAATGTTTGAACCAGCACGTGCCTTAATGATGATTGAAGATGGATGTTGCGAACCTACTCTTGAACATTAGGTTGATGAATCGAAGATATAGTTGTTGTTTATTTAATTTTTGTTATGATATTTTAATCAAAAACTTCATTGCTCATCTCGATCCTTCTTTATGTTTATGTAATGGGTTTTAAAGATAAGGGAGTTAGTTAAAATTTGTTATAGACTTTTTCAATGGCTATCCATGCCATCTGGAATCTAGGATTTAGTTACAAGTTTTTCTATAAGAATGTAATTTCCTGAGGTTGAATGGGACACTCAATATTAATGTTATGTTGTTAACATGATCTCTGAGTACTTATGAATGAAAGGACTATCTTCTGTCAATTGTTGAGTCATTGAACTATGGATGATAAAAAAAATTAATGGAAGGACTTCAAAACTAGTAGTGTATGTGATTTGAGAATGAAGTGATAACCCGCGAGTTGACCACTCGAGGGAAGATAGCTTAAATAGATAAGTACTTATTGTTATGTTGTTTTATTTGTTACATAGATAACCATTTAGTAGGAAATCATTTGAGTCTATTAGTTGTGGAGTTTGAAGTTCCGGAGCACTCTTGTTTTCAATTATTATGGGTTATACGTTGCAGTTGTTAGAATCTTTTACTGTTTAAGAGAATGTTTCATGGTTTGTTTACTTATTTTTTCATTTTCGTAGTTTATCAGTTGTTTAGTTTATTTATTCATGTGCTTTCTAGCTTAGCTGTTATGCTTTCTAAATTAGTTATCTTGTGCTTTCTAGTTTAATGTTTCCAATTTTACTAGAATAAATTGTTTTCTAGTTAAGTAATTAAATGTCCTTAGATTAAAATTGATTTCAATATTTTAGAGGAAAATAGAAAATCTAAGATGAGTTATCTAAATTATCTTCTATTGCAAACTGCCTTGAACACTGCCTGGTCGACTTATTGACATTTTATATTCTAAAGTAATGGGACCTAATGACAACCTATCACTTTTTGGAATCATTGTCGGGGACTAAAATAGCTTTCTTGGTTAAGTGTTATGAGGAGATGGTTTGAATACCTCATTTTAGGCCAAAATTCCACAGTCGGCTTCCTTTTCTGTATAGTCAGGAAAAGAGGCCCCCACAGACGATTTATACCAAAGATCCCCCCAAAATACGTACCAATCATACCTAGGGAGGCCCAAGGCTCAGATGAAAATACTTTTGAAGAATTATTTGAGCCTATTCCACCTGAGGGTTTCCACTATTTACCTGAAGATCAACTGGTAGAACAACCAGTTACAGAGGAAATTGTCTTTGAGGAGTAGATTCCTCTAAACATCATGGGAGATCATAGGGCTGAACCTAATCACAATGAACCTGAGCCTCCTCGAACATTTACATATCCTATTAATTTGGATGCGGATGATGATACTGCGATGAAGAACATCTCCCCAGCTTTCCTTCCAATCTTTTGTGGCTTATCCTCGGAAGATCCAGACCAATTTCTCTTTGAATTTAAAGTCTTGTCTCAAACATATGACTATAAAAATGATAAACATAAGTTGAATCTCTTTCCTTCTACTTCGAAGGATTCAGTTATGCGCTAGTTCATGGGATTGGGTTCTGGTATTATAATATCTTGGGGGGAAATGGAGAATGTTTTCTTGCAAAAATACCAGAGTTATTGTAGGGTGAGTGATCGTAAGGAAGATTTGTTTAAACTAAGACAAAACGAGGATGAAATTTTAGAGGACTATCTCGATAGATTCCTTTTCCTGCCTAAAAGATGTGGAGAAGAGGCTATTAGCATTGAGATTCTCAAAACATTTTTTCTTAAGGGACTTGATGATGACGCTAGAAGAAGTCTTGATCTAATGGGAAAAGGTGACATATCTCAACTGACCCTTGAGGGAATATGTGAATTGTGTCGTAATTTCTCTCGTACTCGGGGAGGAATCCATAAAACTAATCTTTTTAAAGGGTCTAACGAGATAGGTAAGCTCCACGAAGAAATAGAAAATCTGAAAATGGACATTCTTGTTCAACTGAACACTACATTAGATGGCATACAAGCTAAAACTAGCAACCCAAAGACCTTGTCAATCTATTGTCCCAGGTGTCGAAACAAAAACTTGTTGTGCGAGTGTCCTTTAGACAAAGTCGACGTTTGTCAACTTTGTGAGAAAAACCATCCTACCAATCAGTGTGAGCTTCTGTTTGATCTTAAGAATACTAAGAAAAAAACTATTCAAGTTGAAGAGGAGATAAATGCATTAAACCAACGTCAAGGAGGTAACTTCTCTTATGGACAAAATTCCAATCCTACATGGAGACCACAAAATAACTAGGTTCATAACCAGTGGACTCCATCTTGGAATCAGTCACCTCCACCACAACCTAACTGGGGAACTCCTTATTGGGGATCCCCCGAATGGGCAAATCAAACATGGGGAACTCAGCAGTGGTCAAGCCAGCCACAAAAATAATTGTACCAACAACATGCTGCCCCCCAATGGAATCAGGGACATAATGAATTTTATACTAGACCTAGGAGGAATCAACAACAAAATTTGTTACCTCCAGATCAAAACCTTCCTCAGAATGAGCAAGTAAATCAACCTCAGCTTCCAGTGCAACCGCTTCCCAACCCTAAGAATAATCGCCAGAATATGCCAGTCTACTCTATTGAACACAAAAATGTTACAAGACTTAATGTGATACATTATGGAAATGTACAGTTGCGCTCTGGTAGAACTCTTCAACCCCCAACTATTGAAGAAATAGTGGATGAACCTGAGCCTAAAATTTCAATAAAAGACACCTCACCTAATCAAGACACTCCCACAAAAGATAAAGAGCCTTTTTCAGCAGCAAGAGCTGCTGATTTATCTCATGGGGAGGAAGGTCGGTCTTTGAGTCAACATAGGGAGGATAAAGAGAAAATGATGGCACCATATCCGGAATGTCTAAAATCAATGACTCTGGAAGATAATCTAGAAATACCTGTGGCTTCTTAAACCACATTAATTCAAGAAATTAAGCAACTACAAATTGAGGTTCCTCTATTGCAAGCAATAAAGGAAATTCCTAAGTTAAACCAGTTAATCAAATAGCTATGTATTAAAACACCAAGAAGGAAGCCAAAGAAGATAAATACCATTCATATTGATGGCTATTTAACTAATTTTTTGTCTAGGAAAACTATTGCTCCAAAATACGATGATCCTGGGAGTCCACTTATAACTGTTACAATTAACGAGGTAGCAATACCAAATGCACTAGTGGATCTAGGAGTAGCTATTAACGTGGTGATTGTGGATGTAATGGAAAAAGTAGGTCTGGTTGATTTACGTCCTACAACCACAGTCTTACAAATGGAAAATTAGTCTATAGCCATCCCAAAGGGCATCATTATAAACATTTTCGTCAAAGTTGATGGATGGGAATATCCAGTCGACTTCCAAGTAATCCAGTCACTTACGCCCAAAGATAGCTATCCAATAATTCTTGGAAGACCATGGTTAGCCACTGTTGCCGCTAAGATTAATTGTAGAGAAGGGGGAATGACCATTTCTCATGGTCAATACAGTAAATGTTTGTTCTTATATTTCCCTACTAAACCTATTGAGCATGAAAAGGTCTGGGTTGATGAACCAGAAGAATCTAATGGTTCGGACAGTTTGGCCTCTGTAGCCATGGTAGTAATTAAACATGGAGAAGAACTATAGGATGAGTTAGTAAATGACATAGCATGCCTTGCTATAAGCCCGAATGAGGAAGAATAAATGGACGCTCCAAGAATTCTCGGTCAACCAATTGATATAAGTGGGATGGAAAAAAGTTATGCTACAATGGGAATGCCTTGTCCCTTAGCTAATATGATCCCTAGAACAAGTCATTTCTTTAAAGATATCACAAGGTTTCACCGACTTATACCTCATAGTTTCCCTCTCAACACCCTGTTGCAACTAGTTTACACTGTCACTTCAGCCCATCCTGGAACAAAATCGATTATGCTATTGCTAGGAAAAACTTTAAACGTCAATAGTTGGCTGACAGAAACGCAAGAGGATAAATTGTTCAATGTATTGGTAAGAAGGTCTAAAGCTTTTGCTTGGGATTACACGGACATGAGGGGAATTCACCCAAGTGTTTGTACCCATCACATTTATACTGATCCTAGTATAAGGCATGTATGTCAGCCTTAGACGAGACTCGATCCTGCTTTAAAGGATCTGGTCAAAGTTGAAATTGAGAAACTCCTTTGTGCAGGATTTATTTATCCTATCTCTGATAGTGAGTGGGTGTCACCTATGGTGGTTGTGCCAAAGAAAAATGGGAAATGGATAATCTGTGTAGACTATAGAGAACTCAACAAAGCCACTCATCGAGATTATTTTCCCCTACCATTTGTTGATCAGGTTCTGGACAACTTGGCTGGAAGGAAATATTTCTCCTTTTTGGATGGATTTAGTGGTTACAACCAGATTCAAGTTGCTCTAGAAGACCAAGATAAGACCATGTTTACCTGCCCTTGGGGCACATTTGCATACAGGGTTCTTCCCTTTGTACTTTGTAATGTTCCAGCGACTTTTCAGAGAGTTGTTCTTGCTATATTTGTTGCACTCGTTAATGATTGTGTAGAGGTCTATATGGATGACTTTACAGTCTATGGGTCAACATATGATGAAGCTCTTTAGAACCTTGACCGATTTTTACAAGTTTGTGAGGAAAATAGACTATCCCTTAGCCACAAAAAAATGTTTAATAATGGTAGAACAAGGAATAGTCTTGGGTCATCATATTTCCTTTGAGGGAATAAAGGTTGATCCCAAGAAAATTGAAGTCATCCAACAGTTGACTATCCCTCAAACACAAATAGATGTTCAAAGTTTTCTTAGACATGCTGGTTACTACAAAAGGTTCATAGAAGGCTTTAGTAAAATAGTGGCTCCTATGTTCTTTCTTTTACAGAAAGAAGTAGAGTTTGTTTGGACACCTGAGTGTCAGCTATCATTAGAAATAATTAAGGAAAAGCTTGTCTCTGCTCCCGTACTGCGAGGGCCAAATTGGAGTCTTCCCTTCCATATTTATGCAGATGCTTCTGATGATGCTATTGGTGCAGTAGTGGGACAAGAAGATGATAATGGGGGTAAATATGCCATATACTTTATCAGTAAGAATCTTACATTTGTAGAAAGAAACTATATGACAACAGAAAAAGAATTCCTAGTTGTTGTTCATGCCATTAAAAAATTATGTTACTATATTGCATGATATAAGGTTACAATTTATACAGACCATTCAATTGTAAAATACCTAATGAACAAACTTGTAGTTAATGGTCGTATTATGAGGTGGTTATTACTCCTTCAGGATTTTAATGCTACAATCCTTGACAAGTCAGGGAAATATAATGTAGTTGCAAACTTCTTGTCATGAATCAAACAAGAAGAGGGTGACAGTAAGAAGAGGGTGACAGTACACCTGTACAGGACAATTTTCCAAATGAGAATCTATTTTTTGTTTCTATAAAGTCACCTTGGTTCACTGACATTGCTAACTATTTAGCTACCTCAGAAGTACCCCCAGGGTTCACGTTGAAGCAAAGGAAGTGACTTATCAGGGAAAGTGCCCCATTTAAATGGATTAACAAAATTATATTTTGTTGTGGACCTGATATGGTCTTGAAGAGATGTGTCAGAGCTGACGAAACGTACAACATTCTAAGGGCCTATCACGATGATCCATCAAGAGGGCACTACTCTGCAAAAAGAACTTCCCATAAAATTTTAGGCATCGGATGCTATTGGCCTTCAATGCATAAGGATATTAAGAACTATGTTCATCATTGTGATGAATGTCAGAGAGTAGGAAGACCAACTGCTTCTTCGGAGATGCCTTTACTACCATAGGTAGTGCTCAAACCATTCAAAAAATGGGGTTTGGATTTTATCAGACCCATAGATCCTTCCTCTCAAGGGAAAGAATACATATTAGTTTGCACTAATTACCTAACAAAATGGGCAGAAGTTCAAGCCTTACGAGTAGCTAGGGAAAAGAAACTCACAGACTTCCTCTATAATAAAACCTACCTTAGATTTGGAGCCCCTCGAACTATCCTTACCGACCAGGGACCCCAATTCATGTCCAAAGTGCTCTTGGAATTCACCAACCATTTTCAAGTAAGCCATAGAAAGTCATCCCCTTACCACCCTCAAGAAAACGGCCAGGTGGAAGTAACTAATAGAGAGCTTGAGAACATTTTAACAAAAATAGTTTCTTCAGGAAGAAGAGATTGGGCTAGGAAACTGCCTGAAGTTGTTTGGGCATACAACACATCATGGAAATCCACAACAAGATTCAGCCCCTATGAGCTCGTTTTTGGGAATAAACCTCTTCTTCCCATTGAGTTTGAACTTCAAACTCTATGAACAGCTATGGAATTAGGTTTATATTTGAAACGAGCCCAAGTTGAACGAGTTCTACAATTAAGTGAATTGGATGAGCTTCGCTTAGACGTTGTCCATCAAAATCAACTAATTCAACATCAACGAAAAGTGTGGCATAACAAACATATTAAAGAGAGAGAGTTCTTTAACGGAGACTAGGCCCTATTGTTCGATTCCAGATACAAAGATCATAGAGGAAAGCTCAAGACTCATTGGTTGGGGCCTTATGAGATTTCAGAGGTCTTATCGAATGGCACAGTTCAATTGAAACCAATTGATGGTAATACGTGAACCCTCTTAGTCAATGTTCATTGCTTACGTATCTACCATAAGCCAATCAACAAGGAATAATTTTCAAAACTGGTAGAAATGCAGGGTGAGGTCCAATGCATTGACTTTGCCAAGGCATATTTGGTAAAAAATATGTATTTTGAAAATGTGTAATAAAAATACATGTATACTAAGATATTTTCCTTTCATTAGTTCTTTTATTTTGGACTTAGCTAATTTTTGTTTCATTTTATAGGACTTCTTATAAAGAGGAAAATAACTTCCGGAGCACCTTCCTAAGATGCTCTGGAACTTATGGTCCTGATGCCAAATTCCCTGGAACTTGACGGTCCTTATACCCGATGCTCTGAAACTTGTACAACAACTTGTCACATTAAGAAGACGTTCCTGCACTGAGATTCAAATCTCCCAAAGTTCAAAATTCATGGTCTAGCCACTTCACCTTCATTTCATTGCTGCTTCAGCTGCATCTTTCAACGATGCTTCAGAACCTTCATTTCATTGCTGCTCCAGCTGCATCTTTTAGCGATGCTCTGGAACCTTCATTACATTGTTGCTTCGGCTGCATCTTTCAGCGATGCTCTGGAACCTTCATTTCATTGTTGCTTCGGTTGCATCTTTCAATGATGCTCCAAAACCTTCATTCCATTGCTGCTCCATTTTCATTTTTTGGTGATGCTCTGTAACTTATCTGCCTTCTTTGTCCCAAATGCATGCATCTCACGTGCTCCAGAACTTTTGCAATAGTTTCGAGGTTTGTTGCTCTATTTGCATCTTTTGGTGATGCTATGGAACTTATCCGCCTTCTTTGTCACAAATGCATGCATCTCGTGTGCTCCAGAAATTTTGCACTAGTTTCGAGAGCAATTTCATTTGCGTGCTCCAAAACTTATTCATTTGCATTCTACCACCATTTTCATAAATTCAAAATTTTGCGATGCTTCCATCATCATATCTTTGTACACATGCCTTCCTATCTTTTTTTTTATCATAAATAAAGCCACCAGTACCGCATTCCTCATTGATGGCTCTATCATTCATAAAATTTTGTATCCATGCCATAATAAATTTGTCGTCACCTCAGCCAATACCATCACGTCATCCTGTCAAATCTGTAAAGGTACGAGATCTTTGAATGATCATAGAATGCAAGTAAGTACTAATTTTTGCTCTAAGTAGGTAGTTATTTTTGAATAAAGAATAATTAATTGGAACTAACTTCCCTCCTAATTTAGCAATTTGTGCCACTCAGTGATCAACTACTTGTATGGAAATATTTTCGCATGCCTCCATGCAGATTAAACTCATTACACATTAAGCCTTGAGCAAGACAGATAAATAATTTCAGTAGCTGCATTTTCAAAATTAGTTGTGTACAAGTTCTTGCCCTAGTTGAAATCTGTAGCAGAGTGGAAAATAAATAAAAGAATGGGGGTGGTAAAAATAAATCAGAGCCAAATTCCACAAAAAAATTGTTGGGGTTAAGCAATATCTTTGGTCTGTTTGAAGAGGCAAGGCGGTTGAACTTTATTAGAAATTTTGAAGGTTATAATGAAAATCTGGTGAGCGCAGTTGTAGAAAATTACTCAAATGGTCAGGTGGTACTCCATGGAAAGCATTTTAAGGTGAGTCCAAAAATTATCTCTCGTCTATCAGGATTAGAAAATTTAGGCATAAAATTAAAAGAGACCTCTCAGATAACATATCAAAAGTTGTCTGAATTATTTGTTAGAGAGGGAGACCCTCACCCCATGGTAGTAATTAGTACTAGAGGACAAAATAAAGGATTTCAGAGAACCTCTATACTAGAACCTTGGGGAATAGTTGTAGCCTAGGTAATAAAATATTTCTTGTGAAGGCCAACTCATTGTTGTAGTAGGACTTGCATTCCGAATGCTAATCCATTTGCGCCATGGAAAGGAAAACCCTACTCTTAGGGTTAATTTGCCTAAATTTTTATATGATTCTATAAATTCCTCTATAGAGAGATATAAAATGGGGTCAGGGCCACTAAAACACCATGAATTAATTCAATTAATTTTCAAATATCACTTTCGCAAGAAATCCAAGGGTAGGTGGGAGAAGTTTTTGGAGAAAATTGAAAAGTCTTCAGTCAAAGGAAAAATAGAACCAGGGGAAACATCTCACCAAGTTGCTTCACCATCCAGATCAATTTCCCCTAAGGGCTCTCAAGCTTCAGAAGCTCCAATTCCCACCACCCCTGGTGAGGAAGTGCGAAAATCTTTGAATGATGAATTCAAAACCCCTGATTTACCAGAGCATGATGAGCTCATCTATTCTGATATGAGCAGTCTTGTGAGAAAAAGAAAAGGGAAAAGAAAGACACCTGCCACCTTCCAAGGTATTCCTCCTTTAAGGAGAAGTAAACGTCTTACCTTTGAATTCACCGAAACCCCAATGTAGAGTATGGAAGGTAGTTCAAAGAAAAAGAAACCCAAACAGCCATCAAAACCCATTGAGATTTATGAGCCTGTCAATGAAGAGGAAATGCCTCTAGAGAGAGAAAATTCAGTCGAGGAAATTCCTTCCCACTTTGAATATGTGGGTGAAATCGTCACCGAAGAAATTCAAGAAAAAGAACAGGATGGGGAAGATAATATTTTAAGTCATTTATCTCCCATTGTTGATAGAATTGTAGAGACAGTTGAAATAGGAGATACTAATGCAGAGATAGAGAAATTTAGAGTAGAAATTGATGATTTACAGAAACAATTGTATAGAAATAATGAATAGGTTGAATTGCAAAAAGAGGAGTTAACGGTGCATGTTGATGTAATGAACAAAAGAGATCAAGAAATATAGGGTTTGAAACTACAACTACAGGAAAATGATACATTGATTTATAAGTTAAAAGAACAAATTCAGGAATTAAGTCAAGGACATAGAACTTATAGTGCTAACATTGCTGAAAAAAATAAAGAAATTGAAACGATAAAGAAAAAATTTATGCTTATGTTCTCAGCTTTTGAAGAAGACAGGAAGACACAAATAGAAGAATTAATTGCTTCCCTCAGCAAAATTGTAGAGCTAGAACAGGACTTAGAGGAAAGCACTATGAAACCAAGGATGGAGTCAAAAGAAATTCAAACTGAGCCAGTTATAACTAAATGGTTCTAGGTTTGCATTCCCCCATTACTCATCAAATGGATGGAAAAATGTTATTTCTTAAGAAATGTTCAAACTGAGAACTACAGGTTGAAAAAGGAACTGGTACTCCTGAAAGAATCATTTCATAGGGCATATAAAGGGAAAAAAAGATGCCTGCCAGCTAGTAGAGTGTTTATTATCCTATAGAAGGCCATCCAGATTGTACTCAATGTTTCTAAATGAATAGTGGATAAGGTGGAAACTATTCAGAATCTACAATGATCAGCCTTATGAGCCTAATGATAAAGAATTTGTTAAAATATTTGTGGAATCAACCCCTGAAGATAAAGATTTGCTTTGTGAATTCTTTTTATATGATCTTTTATTAGAAAATCACATTGATTTCTTCATCAATCTGTTTGTTGGTGAAGTAGAATTGTGAGCCATGTTGTCTACTATGAGAAACCAGGTTCATTGGAAAGAACGCACAAAAGAATTTGCAAAAGCAGAAAGAACCATGGGTCTTCAAATAAGATCACCTAATGCTAGGCCTGCAGGTTTTAAGAACACCTTTTTGTCTCTCCTAGTAAATAAAAAAATGAAAGCGAGATATGATGACAATCTCAAACTCTGTTATAATAATTTCATGGAACATGGGCAAAAAATAATTGGAAAAGCATGGCACGCTTGTGAAGAGATATTTACTCCATTACCAACTTATCTCAAGAAAATAGAGGTCATTTCCCTTCTTAATATCAGATGGTCTTTTAGAAGGGCAGATGCCTTAGATAAAATTCTAAGAACCCTTAAGACAAACTATATGGGGATGATATATAGACCTCCCTTACTGCTTAATCCACCTCCTCCTTTCCATATTTCAACATATCAGAATGACAAAGTTTTTAATGAATGGAAAGAGGGTTCATCCATGACCCTATAGCTTTTGATTCAACAACAAGAGATGAGTTCGACCTTAGTGTCAGATATGAGGAATGGAATAAAAGTCAGGGTTACAATTATGGAGCAGGAGGACCTGCCAGGAACTAGGAGGGGAAGGAAATGATGAGGTAAAAATAACCTCATCATAATGAAGCCAGATTAGCCTATTTATACAAGCTCAATCCTCAATCTCTGCCAATTAATTAAACTATAGGAGAAATAATTTCTTATCTTTAAGGAAAATTATGCAAACTTTAGTTCTTATGATCAATTGAATTAATCTACCAATATGGGTTTAATGGGTTATTTTGAGTGTTTTTGTAGGGCAATAATCAGACATCTTGCAGCATTTACAAAATTTTTGAACCAGCATGTGACTTAATGACGATTGAAGATGGATATTGCAAACCTGCTCCTAAACATCAGGTTGATGAACCGAAGATATAGTTGTTGTTTATTTAATTTTTGTTATGATATTTTGATCAAAAACTTCATGGCGTGTCTTGAGCCTTCTTTATGTTTATGTAATGGGTTTTAAAGACAAGGGAGTTTGTTAAAAGTTGTTATAGACTTTTTCAATGGCTATCCACACCATTTGGAATCTAGGATTTAGTTACAAGTTTTTCTATAAGAAAGTAATTTCTTGAGGTTGAATGGGACACTCAATAGTAATGGTATGTTGTTAACATGATCTCTAAGTACTTATGAATGAAAGGACTATCTGTTAGAATCCAAGATCACCTGCATGCAATAACCTATTACATGCAAAAGACATTCAGAACAAAATAAGATCTGTAAACCTCAAAGTGTAAAATGCATTATCAAAATCTCAGTTATTACAAAGAGATCAATCCTTATGAAGGAGATCAAGAAACCCTAAAAGGGAAACCCTAAATGAAACCCTAGTGTGAACACTTAATAATTAATCAATTATTAATGTGCCTAAGTTTAAATTAAGCAACTAGAGGAATAAGTGACTTAATTAATTAACCAGTATGATATAATTAATTAAGCATATAAATTATTACTCTAACACCCCCCCTTAAGATGAACTTAGGAAGAAGCTAAAACACTAGAAGAAGATGCATGCAAGAAAAGATGGGTCCCGACAACTAGGCCTGATCAGGTACCCATTTACAAATGCAAGAAAGAGGTAGAGGAGGAAAACCCAGTGGGACAAAACCCCCCTACAATGATATGACATGCTGCAAAGAAGCACTGGAAGAACATTGTAGAGTAACACTGGAACCGCAATCTGGCAAGCAAGGAAAAATACTTCTGTCTACAAGAAACCATATCGGAATCATAATGATGCAACAGCAGACCCGATGCCACGAAACACTCAAAAACTCCAAATGGGAACAATGCTGGAATCTATGAAGCAGCAGTCGATTATTAAATGATGTATCACTAAAAATGAAGTGCAAAGATGCAAGTGGCACTCTCCCAACTATCAAAAAATCCAAGTAATCTCCAAAACACCCATCGGGCCAAATCTGGATTAATGAAAAACTTGGAACAAATATAGAAAAAAGTGCATGGACAGCAACATAAAGCTCCTCAATACCTTTCCAACGCCGCAAAGATAGCGAAAATCGGAGATCGTGGCAAAGAGTTATGAGCTCGGAAGCATAAAACGTACATCTGACTTCAAACAGAAAGAAATTCAGTAAAACAGGAAAATACAGTAAAATAAACTACACCATGGGATAGTGCTCGGAACCAGCTTTCTGGCGATATCTTGTTTGCCCGATTTCGATACCGTATGCCCAAGTTATGCCAAAAACAAAAAAACTGCTCTTTTAAGGCAAACTAGGGTTAGGAGGGGCAAGGAGGGGCCGTACGGACGCTGATGTCATGCTGATGTCAGCGGTTCATGGGCATAAATTTGATGGACTGCAGGCCGTCGTCGCAAAAAATCGGTCCCCTGCGAAAAAATTTCGGCCCTTGGTCGCCATATGACCGTGGGCGGGGGCTGCAGTGGGACAAGGGCCGGGCGCCAACTCCCGGTCCCCCATATGATCCTGGTGGGGCTGTTTGGGCCCGCGGGGGCTGAAGCCTGGCGGTGGTGCTGCATGGGGAGCCACCAGCGGTGGTGGCTGTTGGGTGGCCGCCCGGTGGCGGGTCTGCTCTAAACTGGGAGCGTCGGCCCGATTCCCAAAAAACTCCATTTTTTAAAAAAAAAATTCGAAGTTTGTGCCTCGTGAAGCATGCCAGGGAGGCCATACGGCCTCTCTGGCAAAAACATTTTGCCTCAGAAACCAACTGCTCGAAAATGGATGATTTGACAGGCATCTCTAGGGTTTTCGGGCGCTGCGAACGCGATGGTGACGTCCGTTTGAGCCCATACTGTGCCGAAAAATTGGCTACCCCCAGATCTTGCAGAAAAGATGCCTGTGGAAACCCTTGCACTTGAAACTCACAGAGAGGCCATATCTTCAAATCACGAACAGGCAGCGGCAGGTCTGGAGCTCTGATACCATGTTAGAATCCAAGATCACCTACATGTAATAACCTATTACATGCAAAAGACATTCAGAACAAAACAAGATCTGTAAACCTCAAAGTGTAAAATGCATTATCAGAATCTCAGTTATTACAAAGCGATCAATCCTTATGAAGGAGATCAAGAAACCCTAAATGAAACCCTAGTGTGCACACTTAATAATTAATCAATTATTAATGTGCCTAAGTTTAGCTTAAGCAACTAGAGGAATAAGTGACTTAATTAATTAACCAGTATGATATAATTAATTAAGCATATAAATTATTACTCTAACACTATCTTTTGTCAATTGTTGAGTCATTGAAATATGGATGATAATTGTTTTTAATGGAAGGACTTCAAAACCAGTAGTGTATGTGATTTGAGAACGAAGTGATAACCCACGAGTTGGCCACTCGAGGGAAGATAGCTTAAATAGATAAGTACTTACTATTATGTCGTTTTGTTTGTTACATAGATAACCATTTGGTAGGAAATCATTTGAGTCTGTCAGTTGTCGAGTTTGAAGTTTCGGAGCACTCTTGTTTTCAATTATTATGGGTTATACGTTGCAGTTGTTAGAATCTTTTACTATTTAAGAGAATGTTTCATGGTTTGTTTACTTATTTTTCCATTTTCGTAGTTTATCAGTTGTTTAGTTTATTTATTCATGTGCTTTCTAGCTTAGTTGTTATGCTTTATAAATTAATTATCTTGTGCTTTCTAGTTTAATGTTTCCAGTTTTTCTAGAATAAATTGTTTTCTAGTTAAGTAATTAAATGGCCTTAGATTAAAATTGATTTCAATATTTTAGAGGAAAATAGAAAATCTAAGATGAGATATCTAAATTATCTTTTATTGCAAACTTCCTTGAACATTGCTCGATCAACTTATTGACATTTTATATTCTAAAGTAATGGGACCTAATGACAGCCTATCAAAGAGGAGATGTAATGATTGAGAAGGTACTACATACGCATGAAAAGGCATCATCTCTCCTTGAGGTTATAGCTCGGCTCACCACTGAATATCAAATACCAGATGATACTATCATTGTTGAATTGAAGAAGGTGTTTGAAATTCCTTTGGAGGTATTTCTTAAGGAAGGTGTCCTCATAGTTGATAATACAAACAAGTCTATGGAATGGATAGAAGCCTTTAATTTCAAGAATGAACTCAAGATGAAGTCACTCAAGAAAATATCTAAGGTCTAGAATAGAGTGAAGGAGATATCTGATAGTTTTATTGCATTTCTTGAGATTATTACAGGGAGGAAGAAATTTGGAAAGAAGAATTTAAATATAGACCAGCTACAAAGATGGCGGCATGAGGTTTATGCTCCAGTTGATAATGGACCTTTGACAAATAATCAACTTGAGGATGCAATTGTCTATATTTCTAATTTAGATAAGTATCAAGGACTTCAGGGTGACTAGAAAAATACCTTGGCTAGGTATGGAGAGGAATTAAATACAATTGAATTAAGAATAAAGTTGATACCAACTCTAGAGTAGGACAATCTTGATGGTGTGCTTTCCAAGATCAAGGAAATTTCTAGAAATAGAGAAAATGAGGACAAGGATGATGACCCAACCTAGCTTCCTCGAACAATGTGATACCTCATCAAGATTGCTAAGGCTACAAGTTAGTTGTGTCTATATTTTTGTGCCAGGGCTTTTATTTAAATTATAAAATGCCCTTTTTGAGGCTAGCTTGTAATATTTTTATTGTAAAATTAAATTAGGAAGTTAAAATTGCCAAGGCCGGCCTATTTGGCTGAACTAATGTAATTCCTAATTTAATGTTTCTCCTAGGTTGACATGATGAGTGCTCTATAAATAGAGGCATCTTCCTCATTTGTAAGGGGTTACTATTGTTGATGCTACTAAGTTTGACATACTTGAATTGTTGCAAAATTTTGGTGAAGTGAATACAAGTGAAGACATTGTCTTTTGGTGCTCTTCTTTGTACAATTGGTGTACAAATCTGTTGTGAATAAATGTACCCTATTGAAATTTTTGATGGAAGTAAAATATGTGTGGAAATTGCTACACTTTTTCTAATTGATATCATTCTAGTTGTGTGTACCGCACATAAAGATAAGGTTCAAAAATGTAAAGAAGTCTGCCAAGACATTCATAGTTTGGCAAAGTCATGGTTCGCTTCTCTCTGCATGAAAGGGTTTTGTCTTGCGGACTAGAAGATAAGTTGGTCAAGATGTGAAGGTGTTATATCCAAAGTCTCAAGTCTTTACACCTTTTGAAGTAAGTGAAAAAAATTCTACCCATGCTCTGGCAAAGTGAAGTGAAGACAAAGGCTTTTTGGAATGTTTTGCATTCCCTAGGAAAGAATGTCTTGTCCATAAATCTTATGGATGTATTCAGCTATGATATAGGAATCTACAAGTACAGTTTCAAAAGGTTGATGGTTCTAGATGACTATCTTCTCTACAAAATATATGCTTGGTACTTGTGTTGGTTGGTGTATATACAAGTTCAGTTATGAAATTTTTTGCATGTCTTAGTATGCTTCAAAGATTGATGTTTTATTGTCATATTTTAAGCCAATCCTAAGCAATCTCATGAGAAAGTTATTAAAGGAATCTTCATATACTTAAAGGGAACTATAGATTATGGCCTAGATGGTACAAAAAGGATCAGAATTTCTCTATGAGTACACATATTGATGTTGATTGGGTAGGTTGTACTATTGATGGTTGAAGGAGTACAAGTGGAAGTGCATTCTTTTTGGGAGATAGATTTGTCTCATGACTCAATAAAAAGTAGGATTCAGTGTCTTTGTCCACAATGGAAGAATAATATATTTTTGCAACATCTTGTTGTACTTAGGTGCTTTGGATGAAGCAGACTTTGAAGGATATGAAGGTGGTTTATGACGAACCTATTCCTATACTATATGACAATAAAAGTGCAATTAACATTTCCAAGAATCTGGTAATACACTCAAGAACTAAACACATCTCAATCTAGAACCACTTTTAGAGAGAGAAGGTTGTAAAACATGAAGTTGGAATGGAATATGTGCCTACCAAGGACCAGATTGTATATATTTTTACTAAGGCACTTTCAAAGGATACTTTTGAGTATTTGTAGCAGAAGTT
This sequence comes from Sequoiadendron giganteum, assembly GCA_007115665.2. Taxonomy (NCBI): domain Eukaryota; kingdom Viridiplantae; phylum Streptophyta; class Pinopsida; order Cupressales; family Cupressaceae; genus Sequoiadendron; species Sequoiadendron giganteum. Next base: position 562,280,683 of record CM021107.1, on the reverse strand, counting down.
AGGGGTTATTGCCCCTCCTTATTCTAATTAGATGCATAAATGGTGCATCTATCCAAGGGGATAAATTCATGTCACATCCTTTACTCATGTATTGATGAGTGCTACCTCTTAGGGGGAGTTGGTAGAAATAAGGAGTCTTGAAGATGTGTGCATTTATTACTGGTTGAAGAAGTTGTGTCGTTGGTCAAAGAGGGAGTATGTGTTGTTATTTCAATAGAAGATCCTTTTGCCCTTTGTCCCTAAAGATAGAACATATGTTATTACTTTGTACATACATATATGGCCATTTGTCCTTGATGTCAAAGGGGGGAGAGTGAGTAGTGTGTGTTGCCATCAATGCCAAAGGGGGAGATTATTGGTAGTTATTGTCATTGATGTCAACACTAAGGAGATTGTTGGAAGTTATTGTCATTGATGTTAGCACTTGAGAAGTATGTTGTTAGTCATTATTTTTAGGCTAACATTGGTGATGAAGTTCATGGTTGGATGGAATGCCTTATAAAAGAAGAATTGTTGAAGTTCATGGTTGTATTCCATGCCTTATCAAATAATATTTTTTGAAGTTCATAATTACATGCCATGCCTCATCAAACAAGAGTTGTTGAAGTTCATATAATGAATTATTACTATCACCAAAGTTGATTTCATAATGATATATTAAGACGAGGATTAGAAGCATGACTGATAATGGAGAGATGTTGTTGAAGGTCTAGAATATATCTTATAATCTCTCCTAATGTTCTTGATGAAGTATGTGTTGTTGAAAGGAAGCTCTGGCCTTTGCAAGTTGCTTAAGTGTTTCTGGTTCAAAAAGATGCAATAAAGTCTGTTTGGGAGAATACTCAGCATTCCTCTATTGTTGATGCTTTGGTCTTGCAATTTGGTATTCAATGTCAATATCTTTTGGATGTTGCACTCCTATCTTTTCAAGTCACCTATTTTGTCGAGGGGATCTTTGTGAATTGTTGAAGGTTGGAAATGTTGTTGGTTGTCTAGACTGGCCTAAGAAATGCTCTACATTTCTTTGCATTGATGTCTCTACTCTTGTGGCTTGGTGAATATGCTCTCAAAAAAAATTTAGTGCCTCAGTTCCAATATCATGTGTTGAAGTGGTCTGCAAGCTAATATGTTAATATTATATCTCATGATTAAGCATTTTGTGTTTCTAGATTATAGGTTTTTGTTCCAATTTGATCTATGGTGGTTGTTGGTGGCATGAAATTATGAAATAAGTGTATGGAAATGTTGTTGGATTTTCAAGGAACATCCCCATGTGATCTTCATGTTGCTAATTGGCCTCTTTGGTGTTGCATTATGTCTTGAGTTGTCTTTCTAGGTTATTTATGGCTATTTGGTTGACAGGGCTTGTTCCTATACTTGCTTTTTGTCCTTGGGGGGTTGTGCCAGCAATGAAAGATGTGTTGTGATAGATTTCGGTCCTAAACTATCCTTATTGGGACCACATCATGTTAATTCACTAATAATTATGTTTATGGGTCGATTGGTTTTGTGCTTCAATGTTTCATCTACATGTTTCCTTGATGTTGACTTAGGTTGATGTGCACCTACGTGTAAATGGTTTTGGAACACATTGAAAGAAGTGATAAGATTATTTTTAGTCCTCTTTATCTTTTGGATAGGACCACATTATGTTTTGGTGGCTGACCAATTGATTTCATTGTTTATCCTTTTCCTAGATGACCTAATTGAAGTTTTGAAATGTTGCGATGGATATAAATGCAAGATAATTTTAGATGCAAAAAAATGAAAAAGTGTACAAGTGCAAAGAAGTGTGTATTGAAATTGTATTGAAAATCCAGCAGTGATATTGCTAAAGTGTGTGAAAGGAAAGATCAATTTTGCTATAATGCCTTAGTCAATAGAGTGTTGTGTTGGCAATCATTGTAATTCTCTCTAAATCATATTGTATTCTGCTTTGAGATAGTGAACCTCATCGGGTCCCTATATCTTTCTTTTGAAGTCGTGTTGTCTTCAATTCAGCAAGTCCTATATATCTTGCTTTTAGGTAAAGAGACTTGTTGCAAGTCTTGTTGGTAGTGAGCCTTATATTGTGAGTAAATTCTCACCGTGGTTTTTTCCTCATTAGGTTTTCCACATAAATCTAGTGTTCTCCTTGTGCATATGTGTGTCTTCTATTTCTTTCTCCCTATTTCTTTGGTTAGAAGTATAATTGCTCTATTTTGCATTGCTTAAAAGGTTGTTGAAGTTACTAAGGATTCAAAGTGTTATACCATTCTTTGTTACTATTATGTTTTAAAGTTTTGATCAGATAAAGAAGGTTTTCTTGTGCTAAAAGAGTTAAGTTTCGAAAGAGATTAAGTTTTGATAAGACTGATTCACCCCCCCTCTCAGTCTCTAGAAGTATTCAACAGATTTTACTATCAAAGGGAAATCTCCTCTCATAAAATTGCATTGTGTACTTCATTAAATCTCTTTCAATATTGAGGGCATCTGACATTGAATTGCAAGAGTAATAGCCAAGGCTAATATTAAATTGAATACGTACCTTCTTCATTTCTTGACATCTTTTATTTACCTCTGCAACTTGTCCTCATACTTCAATGAGAACAAATTTTTCCTCTACATATCTATGTAGCTTATAAGGGAGTCCATCAAAACCTCCAATTCTGATATAAGTAAAACTTTGAAATTGAATGAAGTGGCTACCATAAGTATCAAATTAAATTAATTAGATAGATTTCAGATAAATCCTCATACCTATTTCCCCTTGGATCTCTCTTACTATTCTTGGTGAATACATCATTCACTCTTCTAAAGTGTCTGAAACTTCTTTCCAATTGGATTTGATTTTAATATGTATTTGAACATCTTCATCATGAACCTTAATTGGTCTCAATCCTGGCCAAGGTTTGGTACATGCAATACCATAGAACTGATAAGATGCCATATAGAAAGACTTGTTGAGAGGAAAATGGATGATCATAGAATGCATTTGGTCACATATGAGTTTATCTCAATCAAGATATTTCTCACCATGAATAATTATCTATATAAATAAATACATCTAGTATTCAAATTCAAGAGCCCTTTCATTACCTTTCAACCTATATAAAACAATAGTCATATCAAATATCTCATCAACAAATTGGGTCCTATGTATCTTTTTGGTAAACTAAGATTTTCCTTTTATTGGGGTGGCAAACCATTCCCTAGTGATAATGTTCTTGTATTTCCCTTTATTCTCCTTAAAACATTGATAAGAAAGATAAATTAAAATTTTTGTACACTTCTCTTTCTAGGAATCACAAACATGGGGCAAAAGTATCCCTATTTATCTTAACAACCAATATGTTACCATTCTTTCCTATTTCCCTTGTATTAGATTTGTAGTGATTCATGCATTCTAAGACTAAGTATGTACACTATACCGCCACTAGAAAGGCTATGACATGCAACAACCCACTTTCAATAAGTCTTTGAGTAATCAGGGATCTATCCTCCTTCCCAATTCTTTCCCAAAATTTGTCTAGATTAATGTGTCCTAGTTTGGTGTCCCCAATTTCTAGTAACTTACTCGATAGACCAAATAATTTTTCATAACCTATTATAAATTAAGATCTTAGGATAATAACCATTATATACAAAATAAAAAATAAAAAAATAAGAATCATACAATCATAGATTATACACATTACAAAAGATATACATGTGGAAAATCCTTTTCAGTAAAAAACCCCATAAAGCATCATTTTATTAAAACACTTACAAAATTGGTCTATTCTAACATCGACCAAACCCAAGGAACACTTCTCCATACTTCCACATGGCCAATATTACCTCATGTGCATATTGATAGAATTCAGTATCAATCTTCAAAATTTATATCACTCAAATGAGAGAGAACCTCCTTAAATATAAGAGAAAGGGTGGCATAATACCTGAAAGGGTATTAGTCACACTATTCAACAACTATCATTTATAAATAATTAATAATCTAATAGTTATTAAACTATAACTATTTCAAATGGGATATGCTTAATAAGCATATAGTATATAAGGTTTTCTAACTTTATATTCAAAAAAATATAAATGTTATAAGGGTATGACCCTAATAACATTATGTTCTAACTCCCCCTTAGTGTGAATAGGGGGCATCACATGTAAATTTCAATAAAATAAAAAAATGAAGTACCCTAGTAACATAGGTATTATTTGACAATGATAACTAGGGACACAAATATATGCCAAAATGAAAGCCATGCATTTCAAACTACATGAAAGTCATCTTGTCATAATTTATAATCTCAATGTTTCAAAATGATGCAATATATGAGGTCTTCTCAAATCGGCCTCACCCCAAGTTCATTACATAGTGTTTGTATGACAATACATTTTTTCCCTATAAGACTTAATACAGTGCTTTTATAAGTGAAGGATTTACATAGAGAAGAAAATTAATAAATTCCCATAGGACTTATACATAGAATACATAATGGACTTGCTAATGCCTAGAGGTCTTATGTTTTTCCTATTAAGAATTGCTTATGTCTATTGGAACTTAAATATACCCAAAGGACTTACTAATTCCTAAAGGTCTTATGTTTTACCTACTAGGGCTTGCATCTAGGATTCAACCACTAGGTGGTGTCATTGGCATGCACACTCCCCCTCAATGGCATCACCTTTGGCCAAGAATTGATTTGATTTTGGAGAATTTTGTATTGCACAAAGGCTTTGATAAGTGATGGCGAAGATTCCAATCTATTTATTTTTTATTACATCCTTTCACTTAAATAGTATGGGAGAGAAATTTTATAATGGAATATTTTCACTTGAATATTTAACTAGAGAGAGCTTTTAAAATGGAATATTTTCACTTGAGTGAGGTGCCCATGATTTTCAATGCTATTTTCTCTCTTTGGAAATGTGATTCTTTGGTAGAGTAAAATAACCCCAGTTAGCATACAGTAAAGTGATACTTTTACAAGTATCCAATTGAATCTCTTCCATAAATCTTCAATGCCACAATGATCTTTCAAGAGCCACTTTAGTATTTTTGGGCTTTGATCTAAAAAACCATAGAAGATAGTTTTCTTAATAGTATTACACCATCCATGTAAGACCACATGCACCATTTATTGTGAACACAATCTATGGTATATTTCCTTTAAATGAATTCACCAGTTAGTTAGTAACACGATAATCAAATAAAGTTAATTATGGGTGCAAAAATAATATATAATTTTTATATGCATTTTTCATTTTCTAATGAGAATATAGTATTCCTCATAATTCTAGGATATAGTCAATTTTATTACAAATCATTAGTGAGGAGATCAAAAGAGATTTGAACATAAACATAATAATTAGTAATGTTTTTTTCAAGGAAAAAATTAGTCATGGTACTAAACATATAGTAATGATCATAAAAAAAATAACGGGTGAGCTATCCTTTCCAAGCTTGCTCCCTAGACAGTTTATGAGGGCAATAGCCACCCATTATAAGTAAGTGATTTACACCTAATAATTTTAGAGGATTCCTAAAGCTTATAAAAAAAGGTTAGCATAAGTAGGTGTTTTCTTTTTCTTTATACATACACAGGAAATTTAGAGGATACATAAAGCTCATACTAATACAAAATGTATCAAATATTAATAAATAAATCTCTTTAAAACTAAAGGAATTATTTTTAAGTGGCGAGGAGATTCATGAACCAAATAAATTACCTCCTTGAATCATTCAACAACTAGTTTTTCATAGTGTATATAATTGAGATAGAAGTGTCAAGTGAGACATGGAAAGAGCACTTGAATCATATGAAATATATGTTACAAATATTAAGCTCAAAAGAAATAGCAAGTAAACTTCAAGAACTTGGATTTATGTGATAATCGTATTTTTGGAAACATATTAGATTACTCACTCTAACTTAAGGATATTTTTAATGGTGAAATAGATAATAGTAATTTTACAATTCATCCACATTTTTAAAATGTGATAAATATTTTTATTGGCTAAAAATTTGACTTTCATAATCTTTTTCCACATTTTTTATGTTTAAGATAAATCACCTTCAAAGGGACAAGGACCATAAATATTCTAGGTCACTATTGTCATAAGATACATAAGGTGAGTCTCTAGCATCATTATAGGAGTAATAATACCTCTCTTGCTAGGAAAGAGATGATCAACCTTATTCATGAGTTTGGTTTTAGTGACTACATTGCCAAGAAGGTAAGTTTAAATGAGATCCATTGCTCACATTTTAAATTTTCATGTTTGGAATGTATCCCAAAAAATAACTCAACATAGATAAAATGGTTTTGGATGTTTTATAATAGTTAAGGTTTTATTATTTCCTTTTTGGCATATATTATTGATAATTGCAAAGTCCATAAGATATCTCAACTTTCAAGAAATGTATTTGATAGGATACAAACATGAGAGGCTAACATGATATCCTTGATAGATATCCGTACAAGTCAATCAACATTAAAGGAACTCTCAAATAACATTGCTTAACTCAACAAGTTGAGAGTATAGTGGATGAGGAATCAATAATTAAAGTTTTGTTGGTTTTTCTCTATATTTTGTACAAGAAATTAAGCATTAGGATTTCAAGGTGGTTAAAAAGTGACATTGATTATAAAGTCAATTGTGTCCAATGAACATATTGAAATGGATTTTGATTATGTTAATAATAAGGGCATTACAAGTACACATTTAAAAATTTATGATGAAAGGAATTTTGGGTATGCACTTATTAAACTACAAGAGATAAATCAATGAAATAAAACACATCAGGTAAAGAATATTTGACTGGAATTGTTGATTATTGTATCTTAGTAGCTAAATAGGGCTGATCCATATAATCCTAGATATCACATTCCTTCATGTATGTGAAAAATATATTGGAAATGTCTTTCTTGTATTTGCAGTTTGTGTGCACTTATTCAAAATCATGTTTGAATAATACAATATTTACAAATGATAAGTAAGTCATTGGATTTCCATTCCATTTGTGATATTAATTTTATGGTTGTAACACGATAATAGATCATTAATGATTTATAAATGTTTTTTATTATAATTTGTTAAATAGGAAGAAAATGAATAATGATTTACAACCCCACTCACCTCATGCAGTATTTCTAAAACTATATGCACCATTTAAAGAGCTCATATGAATCTGAGAAATTGACTATGACTGTATTGAATTATAAACAATAAAAATAGCTATAACTAGAGGTTGTGGAATGGATGTTTAGTTGATAATGCCAAGATATTAGAGATTCCTCATCTCATGGGAGATGATGAATGATCTTGTCACTCATGGCATAGGCCTTACTTATGATCGTCATTGTTTTGGGACCTGGTTAGATGTCGATAACAATGTTTTCCCCATCACAAACTAGATTTTGCATGTACTTGCGACATTATTCTAAGTCAAACTCTATGTCAAATTATTTAGGATTGGTGTGTGGACAACAGTGACTAAGGATTCAAATGAACTCCCATTCCCAAGGCACCTCTTGATCTCACCTAGCTCAATGCAATTCATGCAGAGATATCTACTTGTGAGAAGGAATCCATACACTAGCTAGATAGACTACAAAAGGAAATAAGTAAATATATTGTCTCGTAAAATCTATCCTTTGTCCTCACAACCATTTTTATTGAGATAGTGTAAGGGTTTTGAATTGGTCACAATGGTTTATAGATGTTTGTGAAGAGGCTATGGAAAAGGATACTAGAGCAATTTTTTGGATTGTCCCTTTAGTGGTACTAGACATCTTTTGTTATTCTATGGAGGGCCAATGTTAGAGGGAGGCGCTTCGACCAATATTTTGATAAAGAGGAATATTTTAATGAGAATAGATTTCTACAATTCATGAATATTATTGTTAATAGTTTTTGGATTAGATTGTGTCAATTTTTTTTGCATCAAAACCACAATCCTATAAAATTTCTCGCAAGAGTGATAGGGATTAGATGCATTTTTGGAAAGCCAACTAAATTAAAACTAATTGCATGCTCACCACCTGACCTTATTTTAGAAAGTTCGTGTCCTTTTACCTTTTCGACCAAGCCTTATTTATAAAATTATGGTGTCTTATCTTCAAAGAATGTGTCATTTTATTGCAGCTTCCTTTGAGATTTGTATTAAGATATAAAGGTAAGTTGAGTAGATATTGTCATTTCTACATTTGATTAAAGAAGTATTTGGAATGGAGAATGGAAAGTAGTAATAAGGAAATCAAAATGTGAATATTATTTAATAATAGGTTGTATTTTTCATATGTAGGCTCACAAAAAATATACATATGTTTTGGTTATACAAATATATAAGTATGAGAGATTCTATCTATTAAAGAAAATATTGTTATTAAGCATTTTTGGTCTTTAGTTGTATTTTCCTTTTATGGTAACTTGTCTACTAACAAATTTTTCAAGGAACTTATTAAATTCCTTGTTTTAACTATATGTGGATCATAACATTGTTTGAGAACAAGACATAATAAGTTGAGAATATAATATGATTTATTATATATAGAGAGATAAATTTGATATATCTTTTTATCAATTATATTTAGAGGATGTATTTTTTTTAATAGTTATGAATATTTTTGTTTTGATCATTTATTTGTAAAATTTAGTGATACTTCAAGATTAAAGATTTTAGTGAAAGAGGGAGGACATTTTATATTGTATACAAATCTAAAAGATGGATCAAATAACTTAAACTCTATAATGTAAATGTAAATAAAATAGAAAGCTTGGCCAAAAAAAATTATATCTCCTAAATATTACCTAAAAGAAATGATTAGCATTTACTAACCTTTTCTGATAAATTGATTTTAAAACAATAGAAACAACACACCAGATGCATTGCACAAATGGTCTTGCACATATGTTGATTGATCATAAAGAGGTTTCCAACCAAGTTATATATATCTTCTAGAATAACCTATAAAAATGATTAGTATAATCTAACCTCCCTTGATACCATGTTAAAAATTAGGATCTTAAGATACTTACCATTATATACAAAATATAAAATAAAGAAAATGAGAATCATACAAGCGTAGATTATACACATTACACAAGATATATATGGGGAAAACCCTTTAGGGTAAAACTCCCATTAAGAATCATTTTATTAAAACACTTACAAAAGTGATCTATTTTAACATAGACTGAACCTCAGGGACACTTCTCCATACTTCCACATGGCCAATATTACCTCATATGCATACTGATAGAATTCACTATCAATCTCCAAAATCTATCTCTCAAATGAGAGAGAACCTCCTTAAATATAGGAAAAATGGTGGCATAATACTTGAAAGGGTATTAGTCACACTATTTAACAACTATCATTTATAAATAATTAATAATCTAATAGTTATTAAACTATAACTATTTCAAATGGGATATTCCTAATAAGCATATAATATATAAGGTTTTATAACCCTATATTAGAAAAATATATAAATATTATAAGGGTATGACCCCTAATTTAATATTATGTTATAACATAACCTGAGTACTTAAATTTCATTGTGAATATAATTGAGCAAATACTATCACAGTTTTTGCTTAAGAGATGATTTAGCTAAATTGTATGGGTTGTTAAAACAACACTAAATTCTTTAATTTAAGAATTTTCCTTGAGTTATCTTATGATATGCTCGACCAAGAAGAAATTTAATATACCTTTGTGTTAAGCTTGAATATTGCAATCCCACTACTCATAGGTCTTTTGAAACTCTGCTCTTTCATCGCGAGTAAAATTTTCTCTTGAGTGTTTGTTAAAATGAATTCTTTTGATAGCATATTTTTTATATAAGCACTTATAATTAATGTTCAGGAGTGGTAGGTAGAAATTAATGGTGCTCTTAAAATTTTGCACATGTCAAATTTCCCATCTTACATCCCCTTCTGACACTTTTCAAAATTTGAAAAGGAATGGTTATGAAAGCTTGTTGGAGAATTCATAGGTTTCAACAACCCTATCGGGCTCTGACAAAGGTTTCAAAACCTTGATAATCATTCGAAAGTTCTCATTAAAACACATTTTTGAGAACATCTTTACAATATGAATCTTTTCGGCCTTAATAGGGGTTATTGAAACCTTGTCGGGCATCGACAGAGGTTTCAAAACCTTGATTTAGTTCTAAAATGTCTGCTTTTATCTTCATTTTTCTCGAGACGATTAAAATCCCATATTTGAAGCCGAATTTTTAATTTATGCAAACTTAAAGCTTGGATAAAAATGTTTGGGTGGATATAAATGGGGTGGATATAAATGAGGTTTTTGAAACCTTATTGGAACCTAGCATAGCTTTTGAAACCTATAAGAACTTATGAAGCTCTTGTAACTTGCTCAAGTACTCAGCTTATTTCATTTAACGTCGGCTTTTGATCAGGTTGTGAAAACCTTTTCGGACCCCGACATGATTTCAAAAACCTTTAAGAAAACTGACCACAAAGGCATTTCTAAGCTTTAACATAAAAATGGTGGGATGACACAAGGTTTTGACAACTAAGAAACCAAGGTGGAAGCCGAGAATAGATGATAAGGCTCTTTTCAAAAATTTACAAGGTTTCAAATGGACATCAAAAACTAAGGTAACAATAGATACATAGGACCATGTAGGTGTCATAAAAAAATAGTACAATAGTTTATTATAATATTCTATTCAATATTTAAAAATTAACATACCAACATTGATTATTATCAACCAAGAGGATTACAACGTTAATATACATCTTCATGTGGCTATATAAGTGTGTAATAGCATAAAATTTTAGTATAAAGATGTATTTTTACATTTGAGAACAATGATGACCCAAACTTTGTATTCACTCAAGTAAATACCTATAAATATTTCATTTAAATATATATTTAATCATAATTTAGTTAGAGATAATATTATTTTATTTGTATACATCCATTTAAATTATACCAATTATTTAAATAGAATTATGCACTATTGCATAATTTATGATGATTTTATATTTTAATCCTATGAAGACTTATGGCTATGAGGGTAGAAAGGGGGTTTCAAAGAAGCCATTATGATGCATTTATGGCAATGGAGGCTAAAAATAGCCAACAATAGTAAAAATTAAATAAGAGAGGAGTGGAAGGTGTTAAGGGGGGGAGAGAACATGATCATTTCAATCACATATCTTTCTCAATTGCTCTGCATTATCATTTCAATTGGATATCTCTCTCATTGTTCTTCATCATTATTCCAATTGGATATCTTACTCTCAATTACTCTTAAAACACTCTTATCCTAAGATTGGGGATTATGATTCTTCATCTCAAAATAATTTCTTAATATTGGGTATGTTTATATAGAGTTAATTATGGGAGCTTACATTTCTTTGGCATGCAAGAGTTTGGGAGTAGAGGATATTGTAGAAAAAAATTGAAGATGAAGAAGAATAGAAATAAGGGATTTATTTTTATTTTAAATAGAGGTATGATGATTTCTTCTCCATTCCATTTTTTTTTTTATATATCAACTTGTGTTTATACCAAAAAAAATATTTTAGTAGATATGTGGCTTACTAGTATGCCCTTCATACACACCCCACCTTTTTGCCTCATGAATCTAAGGACCCCCTTTGTTCATTATCATTTCTTCTTTCTTTCTTGTCATTTTTCATTCCTATTTGTGTTAGGGTCCTTTCATTTATCTCTTCTTAGTTACTTTGTGTATTTTTGTAAGTTTTATTATATTTTGTTGCAAGGTTATGGGGTCTCAACAAACCCCAACACCCATTCCAAGTTTTGGGTTCTTATCAAACTATAGCACTTGTCTCAATTATGGGGTCTCCACAAGCCCTGACACCCATTTCAATTATGGGAGATAAGAGAGGTCTACGACTTGTTATGATTCCAGAGTCCCTTATTTTTTTCTACCCATGATAGTTTTAGAGTTTGTTAATCATTGTTCAAAGTTTGTTAGGAAGTGAATTTATGATTTCCTGTGTTTAATTTTTAATGTCATGGTTGTGTTTAAATAAACCTTGAAATATGCAATAAAACATGTCTTTAAATTATGAGTTCTCAATAAAAATTTAAACATCTTTAAAAAATTACAAGTTTAAAATTTTGATGGTTAATTAATTTTCACCATCCAAAATTCAAGAAAATTTCAAAATGTGTGTGTGTGTGTGTCGAGGCAGAGGGAAGGCTTGAGACCTTGCTCTAGAACCAAAATTTTCAAGTCTCAAGTTCCACAACCTTCCACTTAGTCTAAAATTTCCTTGTCAGAGGTTGAACCTAAAGATAAACTTGGAACTTTAGCTTCCTCATCCTTGATTCCTCCCAACTCCGGACAAGAGAAAAATAAACCCAAAACTCAAGGTCTTAGGAGAATCTTAGGAGAACCAAGGTTCATAGCACCTTAAAGGTCCCTAAAATTCTCATGTCCTCCAAAGTTAAAACTTCTACAACATAAAAGTGAATGGTCTCAAGCGCCCCTAAAGACTTGGAACCCAACAAGAAAAGACATGACTAAAACATTCCTCTCACACTTGAAAACATATTTTAACTCACAAATAATGTTTCTTCTAATTTAAACAATTGAAAAAATATTGTCTCGAGCTCAAGAATCTAGCAGCTCAAAATCCCAATCTACTTGGTCATTTAATAGGAGTTGCAAGAAGAAGAAAAAATGGTTTTCTCCTACAGACTCTGCCCATTATTTTCCCATCGTCGTCGTTGGAATGCAATGCAATTTATGTGTAACCTTTAGTGGATGAAAATACAAGACACAAATTCATTCATTTTGAGCATGAAAAAGTGTTCATTTTGGGGTTTCTATGATAATTTTTTGGATTTCCTACATGTCTTGATTGAACAATGTTTGAAAGCTCCTTGCCTTCATTAAGTGACAAATAGAATTCAAACCTTTCAGATACTAGAGTTTACTTTAGGTTTCTTGTAGGGCACGTTTGGCATAGTTTTCTCAGTCTTGACTGTTTGTTTTGGTCTAGAAATTGTGCATTTACAAGCAATTTTAACCTAAATTGAAGTTTATGCAATTTGGAATTTGAAGACAAAATGGTGTCTAGATCATATTCAAGCCTTATAAATGAATTGTGAGGTGAATTCCAATGGTAATGAATGTACCCGAAATAATATCAAAATTTGAGGATGATAATGTGAATGGTGTGGCCTTAGATGTTCCCTTATTAGTTTGCATGCAACAAATGAGGCTTCAGGCAAATTCACTGTCAACAAATTCACCTCCAACAATTCATCACCAACAATTCATCATCAACAATTCATCACCATGACAAATTCATCTCATGGAAAATTCACCGCTAGCAATGTGATATGAATTGTTGACGGTGAATTTTTCATGGCAATGAATTGTTGGACGTGAATTTGTTGACAGTGAATTTTCCTAGAACCAACAAATATTTACTATGGTTAATCAATTTTTTTCTAATATTTCAATTGGGATGAAGTTTTTCAATAAACCCAACTCAAACATGGGTGTTTTGATGATATTGAGGTTATCTATCTAGGTTGTTTAAAGGTTGAGGTAGATATGGCTGAACCAGATGATGTAGCACAAATTCTATTGTAAAATTTCAAATGTGTTCCAACTTTTTTGCCCTCTAAGCTTCAAAGTAATTTTTACCATGGGTTTTGCAAGAAACAACTATTGCCCTCTATCCAATTACATGCTTCCACTTTCTCCAGATCATGGAGGATGTTTTTTATCAATATCTTTAGAAATCATATATTTTTTATAATAAGATCTTTGCAGGAAAGGTGATGGAAGTGATCAATCCTGAAGATGACTATGTTTGGGTTACTGATAACCATCTTATGGTGCTATCCACTTTCCTAAGGAAGTGATTTAACTGAGTAAAACTAGGGTTCTTTTTGCACGCACCCATTCCCATTATTATAAATTTACAGGACACCTCCTATTAGAGATGAAATTTTGAGGGCTCTTCTTAATGAAAATTTAATTGGCTTCCATGCTTTTGGTTATGTCTGATATTTTCTTTCATGGTACACCAACATTCAACACCCTGGCTCAAATTCTCTTCTATGAAAATTATGTTGAAGATTTCCAATTGATATTTGAGAGATTGAAAATGCATATTTGCACAATGAGGCAACTTTTGAACAATATTAAATAAGTTCTTATAAACATAAGTGTTATTCAATTAGTAGAACTTATTGAATTTGAAAGGGTCCCATTACTTGTCTTTGAGAATTCACAATCTTATTGTTTTGTGATATCTCCATCAATAGAAGATTCTCTTTATTTAAGTTTGAATTCCTTACCATACAACTTTTAAGTCCCAATTCCTAATTCTTTTCCAACTATGCCCTTATGGAACATAATTTCAAATTCAACATAACTTAGCAACCAACCACACTTAAACAAGTTTTAAATTATAGTGAACTTTAGGTTTAGCTTGCTTTTCTTTCAAAAATCATAATAAAGATGATATTTTTGAAGGGTTTTACAATATATGTTCATTAAAATTCAGATTATTTTTTCTTTTCATAATCAAACATTTGTAAATTTTAAAAATATTTAAAATTTCACGAATTAAAAGGAATTAATTATCGACTCTTGTGATTTGTAACTATTTTTAAACAAGTGACAAAATTCAAAAGGTGATGGAAAGAATTGGATTGATAGTTCTTATTATCCTAACATGACAATTCAATTTCAAATGACATTTGATCGTGGATTTTTGAATTTTCAAAGATGGTGTGTTGAATGGAGAAAAAAAAGAATATGAAAATATTTTATCAAAATAGAAATCATCAAATAGTAAAGTGAGATGAAGGTTCAAATGGGGACACTTGGTGAGATTGTAGAAAAGTGTGGTTCTCTACTCCATGCAAAGGGGAAACTGGAAATAAAGTAAAAGTGAAGGAGTTTAATTGGAATTTTTGAGCAGTTTGGGAAAGTTCATGCAAACTAGATTTTTATTTTAGAACTATTAGTTTATGTCAAATATGCAAATAAAAGAAATCAATTATAGATGAAAAATAAAATGCTTGATGATATCAACCGTACATGGTAGATCAATCGTAGCCATTTTTTTTTTTAGATAGTTGTTCTTTCTCCTACAAAACCCAATTCATTATACTTTGTAAACAGGCAAGAAATTATTGGTTTTTTTTTAAGGAACTACAACAATATTTTTTTCAAAACAAAATCATGATTTCTATTTTCCTAGTAAAATTCATGTGATGAATGTGCATGCATGTATATTGATTTGTGTATTTGAGTGTTGATGGAAAAATACTAATTAGAGTTATGCCAATATTAGGCGCTTTAATGAAATTTTATAATTCTAAGTTGTTCAAATCCCTCAGTAGATTGCACTAGCTTTCTAGCTATGTGATTTGATATGGTTAAAGAAATTTTATTTTTCTTTCATATTGATTCAATCATGCATGTTATCGTTCTAGCATAATTTTGAAGTTGGGATTCTTGTTCTCTCTCTTCTTTTTTGACATTTTTTATATTTTTTTAGAATTAAGAGAAGCAACAGTAAGAACATTGCAAATCATTTATCTTATAGTGTTTCCAGAATTCATATTTTATCAAATTCAAGATCAAGGAAACCTAAATCTCAAGGTCTTAAACTTTTAAAATGCTTTATCATCAAGACCTAACCCTAAATTGTAGACTCCATTATACAACCATGTAAGTCTCTTTCTGAGAACAAAAAAATGATGAACAAGTGAGTGAACTATAAATTCATGACCTAACAAATAAAATCTTCAAGCAATCATCTTATGTCCAAATATTTGATTTCCTTTAAATAGAGATGTAAGTTTGCTTGAATTTACATCTATGTTGCAAGTGTGTCAAAACATCCATAACAAAATTGGTGCTAGAAGGTGTTGGTTGTTTTTTAAGAACTGAGCTGATCTTCAAAGAAGCCTATGGAATTTCCATTTCCAATTCTTAGCAACCTAAAGGGATTGGCCAACAAACGAGTGAAAGAAAAAATGATTTCCTCCTACACTTCAGGCTCTACAAAACCTAAGAGGGTGATACTTTAATGTACCTAAAGACTTATGCACTTCATGACCAGATACATTGCAAATAACAAATGAATTCTCATATAATGGCTCAATAAATGGAATATCTCAAGAAGTTGGCTACTCCTTTACAACACTCAACATTTAGAGCATGAGAATAAAAGAACTTAACATGAAATATTAACAATTGCAGTTCAATAGAAAGTTTGTTTATAAATTATATTTGATGTTGAACGACCAAGAAGATATATCATGAATACAAAACTCAAATCAATGCCTTAACCTAGGAAATGAATTCAATCTCAACACAAATATAATTGGATAACAAATTAATACTTAGCATTATAAAGCTTTGACAACACTAAATTACAACATCGCATCATTATATCCTAAGCCAAAACTTCTTATAAAGATCATGATACTCCAATTACATGAACCTATAGATTCATCCAAGAAATTTCATTAATTATTGGAATTGAAAACAAGGAGAAAACCACACATCCATTTGAAATCAATGAATAATAACAAAACAACCCTTGATCATTTTATTAATAGTCCATGAAATGAATACACCAAGAGAGAAATGGATTTGAATTTGCACCATTTTCTATTCAATTGCTAGTACTATTATCGAAAATTACATATGCATATCAACAAGACTCAAAAAACATAAGACAAAACCCTAAACTGTTCTTTGTATTCTCATTACAAAATTTTCTTTGTGATCAATCAACAACCTATATATTTGGTTGTGAATTCCTTCTTATAGAAATGAAGGAGAAAACAAGCTTTGGGCCAAAATTTACACATGTCCAATTCCTATTTGACCAATACAATAGATATTCCCCAATGTAGTTATATTTGCAATTCAAAGGAGGGAAATATCACATGGGACAAAAACCATTTACATTTGTCGATGAAGATTTTGTCCCGCCTTCCAAAAGGCACCTTTTAATTGTTGTAGCAATATATCCATGTGCTTTCAAAATTATGTCCATGTACACCAAGCTTGAAAGAAGAAAAGCATAAAATAAAGAAAGAGAAAAAGGACAAATTACCTCCTCGTCTGCATCCTTATCATCAATTTCAAACTGGAGAGAATACAATATTTTATCATTACTTTATCAAAGGCCTAATTTGTATTAGTTCCAGGCCATGTATTGTATTCTCCCAACTATTACTCTCCATTGTTGCAGACTTAAGATCAAAATTGCATTAACCATCCCCCACAACAGTTTCCTAATCTTCCAAGACATCAAGATATTTGTCCTTCCATGACTGAAATTCCTCTTTTTAGGGTTAATTGAATGTAATAACACTATCATCCTTTGCTCTGTATGGAGTGTACTTGGTTACTATCTGGTTGGCTTCCTTATCAAACTCCTCCAAGGCAATCCCTGCTTGGGCAAGCATATCCATATTTTTCTTTAGCATTCGCATGTTAGCCCCTTCACAAATTAGGGTTGCTTGCTTTGCAATTACATCATTTTCTTGCTCTTTCCAATCTTGCAAGGATTTGATCTCACCACTTTCGTTCAAGATGTCAGGGAGGAGACAAAAATTCAACTTATCAAACCTTTTGACTAGCTCCCTTATTTTTGCCTCCAAAGTCTCAATCTTTTCTCGGAGTTACTAAATTCAACTCACAACTTTAAGGGTAGGTTGGATGTTATCTAGCTTGTTTATATCATGCTTGGATCCCACAACCATTAGCCTTAAATCTTGGAGTCTAGGAATCCATTTCTCCATAAGTGGGATAACCACTTCCTTGTCTCTATCAAAATTTCTCATAGCATTAAACATGGAAGGATAATTAGCATGGATGTTAATTAATCTCTTATCAATTCCCTTGTTTAGATGCACCAACAAGAGATAGGGACATAACCCTAGGCCAAGACCTTAGACCGGAGATAAAATATTAAAACCCAGACATAGGGACCTTAAAAAATATTGAAATATTTGTGATCTGCATAATATGAAGCAATATTTAAAATGATTCAACGAGTAACAACCGAGAACAATAGGCTCAAGGGGTCGATGGGTCAATGGATTTAATGGCATAAGAAATGACTTAAGAGATCGATAAAAGGTAAACACCGATCAACAATGAATTAGAAAGTGAGAAAAAGGATTGACACTTAGGGTTTTTTAGAGGGTTTAAGGCATACACATAAACCTTAGAAAATGAGAACGATTGAAACCCTAAGCCTTAAGACATGCCCAAATCAGGAAAACAACCAGATTTTGCAACAATTATCAATGCAACATAAAAAATTTGAGGGGGTCCACCAAAAGGATGACCCTTAAAAATAACGTATTCATAGTTATTTGTATAGTTCAAATGAGTTATATTTTGGGGAAATCAAGCTTCAATCAGTAGTCCTTTTTGTATAGGTCAATGCATCTCCATGAGATTTATTTTCATACACACAATAGAATTCCTTTTTTCTTCCCCAACAATCAAAAAAAATCTTCAAATCATGTGAGGATTTACAAATATCTAATGATTCTTCTTAAGGTTGAACATGAATATATGTTGTTTGTCATCTATTTGTCAAGAAACTTCAAGGTGTAGCCTTCAATTGCATGTGATCCTTCTTCCTAATTCTATTTTATCATGGGTTGAATTAGAAAGTTTATTCTTGATCCAATTTGATCCTAACATGGGTGTACAAGACCCATTACTTCAGTTTGCAACCAAGAGGATGTCATAATAGTGTATTCCTCAGTTCAATCATAGGTTTCTTCTCATGTATCAAAGGGTTCAAGCTTTGAATTGGGTATTAAATTATTTTATATTGAAATTAAATTATCTTTGGGGTTTGGATGATTTATTTGAAAGAAAGATTATAAATTTTGGTGAGATTTCTACCTTGAATGATGCATTCATCAAAGCTCACTTATTGACACAATCTAGATATGATATTATAAATGGTACAAATAGTCAAAGTGGGAGTTATAATGCCTAGGTACTTACAAATTTCCAACCAATTAAATCTTATATCATTTCATCCATTGTGTCTACTTAGTTGTTATCATTTCAATCAATAAATTATGGCACTCCCAACCCTCAAACCTTGTAACTAGCCAATTTAATAAATCTGATAACTCATTCCTCAATACGATATTTTTGGCATTCAGACACAAATTTAGTCATTTCAGCCAATTTGCTACCTTATACAAGTTCACCTACAACTACAATACCCAACTATGCCTAATATACATCACTAGGTGGGCCAAATTCTTCAAAAGATGATTCTTCAAGTGAAAGTGATATTGATGTCATATTAGAACTCATGCCATATTAATGTAAGGTCAATGTTTGGGCCAAAATACATAATGTATAATATTATGAATTTAATTATTTCACCCTCTAATAAATTTCCCATGGCTACAACATCAATTTTTTAGTTATACTTTAGTACTCTATGCATCAAACCATAATAAAATTTCAAGCAAAGAACTTGAAGATCTATTATATCATTTTGATGGTTCGTTTGAGAACAATGATGAAGTTGATATAAAATATGATCACAATATAGAATCCAAGTTCTCAAGTGTCATTTCTATAAAGTTCAATCATGAGGTACCAATGAATGATGGTCAAAACAATGAGAAACAAGAACCTACAATGTTTTATTCATATTATTGTCATCAAGAATCAATAAGCATATAATTCTCTTCATTTTTTATAAAATATATTTCTAGAATGTAAACATGGTCCACATAATGAAGGTGTGTATATTCATGATCCACTTGAAATGAATAGTCCTCTTACATAGGATTGCTTGAATGAGAGATTACAATAATTATGTTTTCATATGTCATTATTAGACTTTACATAACTAGGTGACTTTAGGATACATCTCATAGATTAGCATATTGAAATGAATTGTAAGACTTTTATCATGAGGTTAGATGCATATCTAAAGTGAATGATTCCTATCAAATATTATCAAACAAGAAAGAAGATAAACATGATCAACATTATCAAGGTGCAGTACAATGGAGTGTTTATTTGTGTGATACAATGGATGAAATTTTTGGCATACAAGAAAGGGGTGGTACATCAAAATGGGTGTCGGGAATAGTTCTTTCCATAAGATTGCTGACAACACTCCTTCCCTCCACACCACAAACCATCATTCTCGATTCATTAAATCTACCCATTGGGACCAACAAAAAGAAAATTATTACAAATCCAAAGTTCAAAATCAAATGTCAAAGGCCATTGAATGAATCAAAAATCCAAGTGGACAAATGAAGTTAAAATGGATCCCAAAGAAAAATGGATCAAGCAAAGAAAATCGTTCAAAAGTAAAGTCAATCAAAATGTGGAGCCACAAGAAAAGAGGACTCCCACATATAATAAATGTCCACCTCATTCAAAATGGTCATCAAGCAAGGCATATAAAAGTGTTGGTTCCAATCGTTATCCCAATCAAAATTCCAAACTCTGTCATCCAACATCCCAAGTTTGGAAAATAAAAAGTGACTCATCTAAACATTCGAACAATCCCCCCACATCTACCATCATCCATCATAATCCAATATCTCACCTAAATTCCAAAAATCCCATATCACAAATCCATCACATCTTGGCAAAAACTCGTTATCGTAAGGACTCTCATGGCACTCTATTGCGATGTGTGTATTCTGAAAAGGCCAAATCTAGTATCAACAAGGATCACAATGACATCAATTAGTTGTATGCAAGTGTTATGATCCTGAAAAAGTAACTACTTCATAAAGGTCATTATTGGCATATCATGGCTTCAATCTCTACATCAGCACCATCAATGGATTAGGCACAATCAGTGATCATATAAAGCATCAAGGCCATCCAAAAAATATAAAACAATAAAAACAAAAATTGTTACCTTGATGAAAACCTGGCAAACAGGCGTCTTGGTAACAACAACAAAAAAAATTCGTCCAATAGTGAAAACCATTTTATGGCACTTTGGATAAGTACCATGATGAAAACCTGGCAAACATGCATCATGTGTAGAATCAATCATCTATGTGAACAATTACACTTGGGGGCAAGTTGTCTCATCTCCCATACCCTTCGAATGACATTTGTTATGATATTTCCATCTACCCCTTTAAACCATATCATTTCCATCCATTTTTCCACCTACCTTGATCTTGATAAGAAATAGGGTACAAACATAAATCATGCTTTGGGAAAACTCTTGACATGTTTATCCTTTGGTCATACACTATCCATAAAGTATCATGTTATTGCCTTCATAGAATTATCCACGCCCATACCTCAAAGAAGATAAATGATCCCTATGCAACATTGTCCTTGGAGACCAAATGTTAATTCTTCCAGGCCATAATCCTCATGTCTCTTGTCTTTTACCAATTCCACCCATCATCTCGACATACATATCGCCTGTCTTGGTTTTGCTTGTCAATGGTCTAAGGATTCTCCATCATCCCATCTAGTCCTAACTATATCAGTCCAAATGCAACTAGCCTAATCCATATAATCTTGCTAGGCATCCTAACACATCATCCAAAACATTTCTTGGCTTTGTTTCTTGCCTTGCTGCAAACCTTGATCCTTAAGTCACATTATCGTCATCCTCACGTTGTTTTGGGATGTGTCCTTCCCATGTCAAACAACGTCGTCATCATCATCACCTGGTAATTGGTTTCAACTTCACTAGGAGCAAGATCATGGTTGTCCTTGGATTCTTATGTGGGCATCATTCACATGCATTTTTTATGATCCTCATAAAATGACAAAAGACAAAAACATCAAAACATTCCAAAAAGACAAAAAATCAAAACAAGTCAAAATCCCAAAAATAGAGTCAGAGTCAGTTGTGTCAGTCAATCGTAGACATTGTCGAACTACGTTGCCTTTGCGACTAGACGTAGGCAAGGCCATCACTTGATGTCACCTTGAGGCATTAGGTCCGCCTTTCTAGGTTTGTCATGTATCACACACATAAAATCATGACTCATTCTTTGTACATCAAGGTCATTGGTCATGTTGAACTATGAGGTTTTTGTGTGTATAACGTAGGCACGACCATCAATCGATGAGCTCCCAAGGCTACACTAGGTCAATCCATTAGGGTTTATCACATTCACTAATCACACATGTCATATATCATCAAGTTCATCACATATTTGTCAGTCAGTCCTGACAGTCAAATTCTAGTCGAACTACAAGGTCTTTGTATGTATAACGTAGGCAAGGCCATCAATCGATGAGCCCCCAAGGCCGCACTAGGTCAACCCTTTAGGGTACGTCATGCCAGTCAACATAAGTCATACACTGTCATCACACACAAACAACAGATAAAACATCAATACAAGTCATGCGTCAACAAGACAAACAAGTCACCAATATCATCAAGTCAAATCAAACAAATTGCCAAAATAATCAACTTATGTCTTATACAAGATGTGTCCTTCTTGACAACAGACATTATCATTTAGGCAAACAATCATCATAGCCTTAGACAACTTATCTCATCAACGACATCAAACTCAATGTCTTATACGGTACATGTCTTTCTAAAACTAGGCTTCGTCATGCCTTACACAAACAGTCACAACATCAAAGCCAGACTCAATGTCTTATATGGTATGTGCCATCCCTGAAATCAAGCTTTATCAAACAATCATCTTATCAAAAATAAAAAAAAGATCAAATTTTGGAAAATATTCTTACTAGTTGTTGACTTTATGGCTTGTTTTGTCTTATCTTTTTATTTGGCTTTGTCTTTGAGTCTCATTACTAGCTTTCTCGAGGATGTCCCATAAAGGATTTAGAGAAACAAGGATGTCTTAAGACTCTTTTTCTTTGACTGTTGTATGTAGACTATCTTTTTAATCAATTTTTCAAGTTAGGTTACTAGCTTTCTTGAGGATGTCCCATGAAGGATTTAGAGGAGAAATAATGTATCTTGACTTTGTATTTTTCTTTTGATTGATGTCTGTGGTTTGTCTTGACAAAAAGACGGGCAATTTTTCCCTTAGTATGAGTTAAGTCACTCCTTTTTTGCGACTATCATTTTTTAGCAAGTGGATGACTTTGTACACCTTGGTCTATCTCATATCATGGTGTTTACTATCCATTTGTGTCATGTCCCACCCAATGATGATTTAATGCAAGGCCTATTATGTATTTGGAAAAGTATTGAAGATTTTGAGATTCTTTTAACATCTATGTCTTCCATGCTAACATTCATGTCTTTTCTGCTATTACTCATCTTCCTTTTGCTCTAACATTTCTTCTTTTTTGCATCTTCATCATCCTTATCTATGTGCCTCTATCCTTTTGTCCTTCATCTTCTAGTTCTCTCATCCATGTCGAGAGCACACTCGTGTTCTTTGAACCCACCTATCCTCTCGAGGGAGCATACCACTACCTCCTCGTCATTCTCCCTTTCATTGGGGTATATTTTTCACTGATTTTCTTTGACACAATGTGATAAACAACATTGTATCAAAGATGGGCAAATTGTAGACACCAAATATTGTCTTAGGCTCGCTACCCTTAACTTTTGCATAATTCTTTCATCTTTATTTCTCATAATTAAATAATGTTAATTATTTAATTATTTTCTAAAGTCATATGCCCTCTATTAATTAAATAACTTTAATTATTTAATTAATTAATTCTTATCTTTATTCTTTCTTGATTAATTAAATAAAATTTATTTATTTAATTACATCACTAATTAAATCTATCTTCTATTAAACAAACATTTTAAACTATTTAATTAATTCCTATCACACTTTCAACTATAATTAAATAATTACTTTAATTATTTAATTATTCTTTATCTTTTCCCCCCTTTAATTAAATAAATCTTTATTTATTTAATTTAATCCCTTTAATTAAATAAATCTTTAATTATTTAATTTAATCCCAAAATCTTGAATGTTGAATTAAATTGTTATTTAATTCATAAAAAGATTTATCCATATCACAATCTTCTATAATTAAATAATATCTTTATTGTTTAACTAGTCATTAATCACTTAAGTCTAGATAAGATTTGATTTTCTCTAACAGACAGTTTTATCTATGTCAATCTTATCTTCTACATGCAAACCTCTATTAATTAAATAGCTTTAATTATTTATTTAATTTATTCTTTCTTGATTAATTAAATAAATATTATTTATTTAATTACGTCGCTAATTAAATCTATCTTCTCTCTAAAAATAAATAAAGTATTATTTAATTTATTCTTATGACACTTTCAACTATAATTAAATAATCATTTTAAATTATTTATTTATTTCTTAATCTTTTCTTCATTTAATTAAATAAATCTTTATTTATTTAATTTAATCTCTGAATTTCGAATGTTGAATTAAATAATCATTTAATTCATAAAAATAATTATTTCCGGCATATTCCTTTGTGATTAGATAATCGCTTAGTTATTTAATTAGTCATTTACCACTTAAGTTGAGATTTAATTAAATCAGTCAGTTATCTCCTGATTTAATATCTACTTATTTTTTACAAACAAACTTTCTGGTTTAATCAGTTAGTCTTATTCTTCTACGTGCAAATTATTATTAATTAAATAAATTTATTTAATTCATTCATTCATTCGTGCGTTCGAACACAATGTTTCTTCTTTATCTTTTACATGCAATCATTATTCTTCTAAATTTCGAACAGTCTCAACAAAAGATTAAATTATTATTTAATTTAATCTCCGTCAGTTATGCTTTTTCACTCGCGTTATTACTGACACTAAATCTCTATCGCATGTCATTCATTAATCTTAATCATTGATCTATCTTTGAATATGAGCCTGTCATTCGAAAATCAATTTTCTATAAATTGGCTTGACCTTTGTCATTATTCCTCCTCCCAAAATCGATATACTTTTAGGAATTTTTCAATAATCTTCGATATTTTGCTAAGTCAATAGTCAATATGCCATAATTGTATACTTAAGAAATCCGAGGGCAACTATCATACAAATGACAAAATGGAGAAGTGCAATCGAGGTCATTCAAGGAAATATGAAGATATTTGGTGAGATTGTTCATGTATTTATGCTTTTTTGTTTCTTTGTTCTTTGTTGTTTAACGTAGATTAGTGTTATTACTTTTATTATATTTAATCATCTTGTTTGTAGTATTTATTTTCAGCGTTACAATTCTAACCTTAATTATAGTGATCTTGATCATAATCATTGTGTCCTTAGTGATGACATATAGGATCTTGATAGAAACAATAATCTCTCATCAAGTAAAATGATCTTAGACTATTCAAATCTACAAATGGGGTGGTTTACAACATTCTTCATTGGATGAGATTGATAAGATGCTAGACCTCATTTATAAGATGGGTCAAGTGGTGTCAACTCATGGGTATTCCATGCAATTATCATATTTTGCATTGTGTGATTCATGTAGGGTTCATCCATTTGATTTGCACCTTGAAGTAAGTTGTCCTAATTTCTTATTATCTTATGAAATTGAACAAGATAATGATTTGATTTATGGCATTCGCATTTATTGCACTTTAAAATATATTGTTGAACTTGATAGTCCTACCAACATTAAACATGCTAAATATAAAAAGGACAAATTACATGACATTTTTTCCATCGAACCTTCTTTTGATATTGTTAATGGTCAAGTAGTATATCACTAATGAATATCTTTCCACTTGAAATGTATATACCTAAGTGAAATGGGGTGTTGTACCATGATTTGAGACCTTGAGAATGTGAAATCACTTTGTACAAGCATGTTCTAGAATTTGGAAATATGTTAAATCAAGTGTCATATTTTTATTCCATTTTGCATTTTGATTATTTTTAGTTTGAATATAATTCTAGATAAAGTAAAACATGCCTGTGGATTAATCATAGTTAAAGAGAAAAACTATAAATTTCAATTTTACAAGATCTATACTTAGAAAATGATCTTATCCTACCTAAATATCATTTTTTTAGTAGAAGGACCTCATCTAGTAGGTTATTACTCTTGGATTTACTAAAAAAATAGTCAAAAGGAAGTAAAAAAAATTGTTTTCCTAAGTTTTTAAGCTTGATCTCAAACTAGCTTAGGGTTAGCTAGGTGTTAGTTTTTCTTTGTTTTTCTTTACTATGTTATTTTTTTCTTGTTGTTTTAGTTATTTTTTGGTTAATGGTTTTTGGTTTTTGTGTGGTTATCTTTCCCAATTGTTTTGTCTTTGTCTTAAGTCCTAGACCATCTTATTTCAAGTTTTTTATTTTTATTTCTTTTTTGTTGTATATTATTTATGTTAATCTATTTTTTTCTTTTTCTTATCTCTTTTATGTCGGAGTTCTTTCTTTGAAAAGTGGAAGATTGGTTCTTCGTATGCAAGTTATGCCAAAAGGATGATTCCATTGGGAGTTTGTTGTTGGTATTTTTAATACTTTACTAATCAACTACTTGAGAGAATTTATAGTTTAATTTCATCCATTTTAAACTTGAGGGTACTAGAATGTACTAAGACTTGGTGCATTATGGAATCTCTAAGGTGTTCATAAAAATCTAGCATGCTTTTCACATCTTCAAAAATCCATAAGTTATAGCTTTGTTCCAAGTGGAACATATAGAGTTACATTTCTTTCATGATAACCATTTTGGTTCCCAATCCAATATTTAGGCTTCATTGCTTGAAGATTGAGATGTTTGAAAAATATTTTTTATAAAATAAAAAAATAGTACCTAAAAAAAGAAAAGAAAAGAAGAACTATCTAAAACTCAATTTTTGGGTGATTCAAGTAATCTCTACTAGGGATAAGACACCTATTTGGTAGTAGAGATATACTTATATGGAACCAAAGGTAACTCTATCTGAGCTATGAACACCTAGTTGGTAGTAGATTTATGTCAAAGAAATCATTGAATGTTAAAAATACAACTTCATTCGCATAGCTTGGATAAAGTTCACTTTATTTTGATCAAATGATACTTAATGGAATGGAATAAATCACTTGCACACATTGATAGAGTTCAACCTTAGCTTGGATCTCTATAGTAGTCATTTTCTTGATTATGTTCATTTTCTAATTGACTTTTTTGAACAAATTTAAATCAAAGATTATTAGTACTTGGAGGGTTATGTGTTTTAAAATTCTACGAGAATTTTCCAAATTAATCTAACATTTTTTATGCCCTACATATACACACAACCTTTTCACTACATGAATTTGGAGACCCCCTTTGTTTTTTTTATCATTTATTCTTTCTTTTTTGTCATTTTTTCATTCCTAGTGGTGTTAGGTTTATTTCATTTTTCTCTTCTTAGTTTCTATGTTTTTGTAAAAAAAATTGCATCTTGCTACAAGGTTTTGGGGTCTTGACAAACCCTAACACCCATTCCAAGTTTCAAGGTCTCATCAAACCCAACACCTATTTCAATTCCAAGGTCTCCAAAACCCTCAACACTCATTTCAATTCCAAGAGATAAGAGAGGTCTAACACTTTTTATGGTTTTAGAGTCCCTTTTTTTGGTGCCCATGATAGTTTTGGATTTTTCAATCATCATTTTAGGTTTGATAGGAAGTAAATTTAGGTTTTCACATGTTTAAGATTTGATTTCAAGGTTGTGTTTACCTTGATCTCAATTTTTTTAATAAAACATGTCTTTAAATTGTGACTTCTCATTAAAATTTTGAACATCTTTAAAAAAATTACAAATTTTAAAAAATTAATGATTAATGCATTTTCACCATCCAAATATTTTTTTAAATAATAAATAAAAATACAAAATACAAAATACAAAATTTCAAATACATATATATATATATATATATATATATATATATATATATGTGTGTGATTTTTTTGGTAGGCTCTGGACCCTACTATAGATTTGGAACCAAAGTTCCAATTCCTAAGTTTCGGCTACCTCTTGCAACCTACCACTTAGTCTTAAGTTTCCTTGTCAAGGGTCAACCCAAAGGTGGTCTTGGAACTTTAGGTTCCAATTCCCCAATCCACCTTGAATCTCAAAATCCATAATAGACAAATAAATTGAAACTTTAAGTCCGTAGGTAACCAAGGTTCCCAACACCTTAAAGGTCCCTAAAAGCCCCACGTCCCCATTAAGTTAAAAATCTTGTAGCATAAAATTGAATGGTCTCAAGTTCCCCAAAAATCCCAAGACCCAATAAAAAATATGCAACTAAAATATTCATACTTGAAAAGATATTTTAACTCATAATAATGTTTTCATTTAAACAATTGTAAAAATCTTGTCTCAATCTCAAGAATCTAGTAGCCTTAAAACCCCAAACTACTTTGTCATTTATGACTGATTGATTGAAAAAATGATGGCAGATATAATATATTTAGTGTTTCTCCTATAGACTCTAGCCATTCTCGTCTCATTACCATTGTTGGTAGTGCGACGTAATTTATGTCTAACCTTTAGTGGAAGAAAACATATGAGATAATTTTATCCACTTTGAGCATGGAAAAGCATTCATTTTGGAGTTTCTATGATAAATTTTGGGGTTCCTATAATTTTGGATTGAATAGTGTTTTGACATTAAATGTTGAACGTTCCATGACTTCAGTTAGTGACAATTAATATTTAGACCTTTGAGATACAAGATTTTTCTAAATTAGTTTTTGATCTTTTTGGGCAGGTTTGTCATAGTTAATCCACTCTAAACATGGAACCAAATGTTACAAGTCCCAAGTTCCACCTGTCTCTCACATCCAACCATGTGGTCTTATAGGGGTCAAACCATAGGTGGACTTGTAATTTTATGTTCCAAGTGCTCGATCTTCCCTAACTCTTGAAATCTTTAATAGAAAAATAAACCAAAACTCAATTTCTTGAGGGAATCAATGCTCCCAACACCTTAAAGGTCCCTAAAATTCTCATGTCCCCCCAATATTAAAAATCCTATAGCATATAAGTGAATGGTCTTGACTTCCCCAAAAGGCTCAAGACCTAACAAGAAAAGGTACGACTAAAACATTCCTCTGCTCATTCTTGAAAATAGATTTTAACTTGCAAATAATATTTTCATTTAAACGATTATAAAAATCTTGTCTCGAGCTCAAGAATTTAGCAACCCTAAAACCCCAATTTTCTTTGTCAATTATGGTGGATTGATTGAAATAGTTGTTGTAGGAAGAATGTTTTTAGGGTTTCTCATGTAGAAACTACCCATTCTTTTCCCATCGCCATCATTGACAACATAATGCAATTTATGTGTAACCTTTAGCAGATGAAAGTTTAGGAGACAATTTTATCCATTTTAAGCATGATAAAGTGTTCATTTTAGATTTTTTACAATAAATTTTGGGATTTCCTACAATTTGGATTAATTGGTGTTTTGACATTAAGTGACAAACAACATTCAAAACTTTGAGATACCAGGGTTTTCTTTAGCTTTTGATCTTTTTGGGTAGCTTTGGCATCATTATCCCACTCTAGACTATTTGTTATGGTATAGAAATTTTGCATTTACAAATAATTTTAACCTAAATTAAAGTTTACGTAGTTTGGAATTTGAAGAAAAAAGGGTGTCTAGATCATATTCAAACATTATAGCTAACCTATGAGGCATCTTCTTTAAAGGATAATTACTATACCAAGATTAATATTAGAATTTGACTAGATTATAATGCGAATAGTGTGGCCTCATATGCTCCCTTATAAATTTGCATCAAACAAATGGTTATTGCGGCTAACCTTGACTTCCTCTACAAGTTCATAGAAAGCATGATAGATTAAGTTGGTCCTTCAGTTGGGATGAATATTCTCAATGATTGCAACTCAAAGATAGTTTTTCTAAAGATATTGAGGTTTTCTATGTGGGTTTTTAAAGGTTGAGGTAGATCTACCTGAATGAGATGATGTAGAACAAATTATGTTATAAAATTTAAAGTGTGTTCCATCATTTTTTACCTCTAAGATTAAAAGTAAATTTTACCATGAGTTTTACAATAGTATAAATGGCCTCTATTTCATTACATGCTACCACATTCTCCAGATTATGGAGTATATTTTGATCAATCTCTTTGGAAAGTATATGTTTCTTCTATTAATATCTTCATAGAAATTTTGGTGGAAGTGATCGATCCTAAAGATGACTATGCTCCGGTTCTTTCTACATAGGTCATTCCCTCATCATAAATTTACAAGACACTTCGTGTTAGAGATGAAATTTTTAGGGAAATTCTAATTGTTGAACCATAGTAGATTGCATTAACTACATGTGTTTTATTTCCCCATCTAACCTTTCTAAGGAATGTTCATGTGGGTCCTATGATCTATGACCATCACCTGGGGTTGCTAGAGGGGTTGCCAAAAATTATACCAAAATTATTAGCATGAAGATGATTGGTTTGGGATAATTTATAAATGGCTGAAAATAATTCAAACAAAAATCTTTTTTATTGATAATACACCAGGGATAGATAATTTTTAAAAATGGAAAAATTCCCTCCAAATTATGAGATTCTTATATTGAAAGGTTCAAAATTGTAGACTATACATGACCTAAATGCCTAAAATATAAATGGCACAATGCCTATGTTCTAGAGGTTACAATACATTGGCCAATGTATCTTTGTATGATCTTCTTGGATCTATTAATCTCTAACCAAATATGCCCAAATCTATCTACACCTAGTGTTTAAGTGAGAAATTTCTAGGCCAACATGTGTTTGGTATGTGAGCTCTCTAATATACTTTTCCTCATTCATAACTAGTGAGCTAACCCAATATTTCAAAGCTTTAAGTATAAAGGATTCTACCATCTTGTAGCTAGATTATTGCATCTTTAAGGTACAAAGGGAGTAACTTTGTAGAGATAATCACTTACCAATGCACTATATATTTCAAAGGGTTGATGGATTCCTAATACAAAGTTTCTTCTATCTCTAGGGAGCTTCTAATATACTCAAATGTATGTGAAAGCTCAATTCCCTATACAAATGTTGTTTTAGGCTTGGATATTGGTGAGTGTTTTTCCACCTCACTTCACATGTTGAAACATGCTTAGCTAAGAATGACAACCTTGCAATATTTGAAAATAATTGACACAAGGTTTCTAACTTAGAACACTACTATAGGGGAAATGTGACAAAAAAATGTTATTAGCCCAATACTTTCATCACCTTTTTTTAATCACCAAGATCTCATGAGGGTAAGGTGAGCATAAAGTGGGTAGTTGGAGTAAGCCACTAAACTATTGTTGCTATTATAGAACATGGTGTTAGAAATTGTTTTAATACCACTCAGTAGGAACTTACCTATAAAAATATTACAAAAAAAAGTATAATGCCTTGAAAATAACCAAATATGATTATATTGATGAATTTAGAAAAAGTGTCATATGTGATAGGTCAATTCAAGGGGGCAACATCATGAAGGGAAAAGTGTCAATACAAAATATGATTTCATATGAAATTATCTTCATTAGAAAACTAATAGATAAGCATAAAAAAAGTGATTTATGAGGTACAACCCATGTGGGATATGTCCACACACTATAACATTAACTAAATAACTCAATGTCGATTATTACATTATACATAACATTAATATAAGGTTAAGACATAAAGGTCATAATAAAATAATGATTGTACATAAAACTAATAGCTTAGTTGAGGCCATATACATATGAGAAATACTCAGTTATTATTTTCACACATCGACCTTGATACTACAACTTGATCACCCAAGCATTTTACATACTTTTTAGAAACCATCCTAAATATTTTGTGGGGCTTGATCAATATTGAGTAAATCTTGTTATTTAACCTCATTCGGAAAATCCCATAAAGGTTCCTACACCACCACCCAATCTAGACAATCTTTTCTCATTGCAAGTACAATTTCAAGGATTGTAAAAGACACAATTACATGTAAAGATGTTTTAAAGACATAAAAAATGAGAATAGAAAAATTAAAAAATTGATGTAGCTTCTAAGTTATTCCTCCTAATTCAAACCAATCTAAAACAAAACAACAATACTCCATCAACTACCAAAATAATTAAATTTTAAAATTTCTTCTTATTTCTATTTTTATAAAAAAAACCTCTTCTAAATATTTATTTTAAAATCTAATATATATATTATTATTTAATTATTATTTATTCCAAATTCTAATTTTTTAATAAATAAAAACTTAATTAAAATTGAATTAACTTATCTATGTTCTATTTCTAACATTTAATAATTATTTATATTCAAAATATTTGAACTCATTTAATAGTAATTATATGAATAATAATGGCATATAGGAGACCCACAACCACATAATAACTTGTAAAGAATATGAATATAAAATAAAAATAAAAAGTAACACAACAAATTTTAAATTTACATTCCACTATTGTACTTATAATATATATATAATCACATAAAGTATGTTCCTTTAACTAATCAAGTCACACATCTATATGATTCTTACTTGGTCAAGTCATAACTAAAAGGTTATCATTCAATTCAATTTCATGTAGGTAGTTACACCCACAAGGAGTCAATTAAAATTGAGAGGCTAACAACCACACTTACTTTTTATATTACTAGTTTAGTGTCTTCTCATTAATGGGAAATGATAAAGTTTATAAACAAACCAATTCCAAACCGTTGGTTAGAAAAGAAAAAGACTATGTAGTTTAGCTTTCATTTTTTAATATTACTATGAAGTTAAAATAATTATATTTTAATGATAAATTAATATTAGTATTGGCATTTTAAATGTATTGATTTAAACTTAAAATAATTATATTTTAATGATAAATTAATATAAGTATTGGCATTTTAAATGTATTGATTTAAAAAAGTTTAGAGATACTGAAATTAACTATATAAATATTTTAAATATTTTTTTTTAAGAGATGTTAAGATATTTGAGATATTTATTTAATTTGTGTTGTGAATTTATAGTTGATTCTTTAAGGTTTTTTTACATCTTTAGATAGATGTAATTATATTTAATATATTGTGTTAGTAGCATCTACAAGTGTGACATGTAAAATGTTAATTTAACATGTCTATTTATTTTTTGTGTTTCTATAGAATAATATTTTCTTTTGAAGAATGAAGAAGTATTCCATATTCATCCAAATGTGTAATATATATAAAATTTATTAAGTATTATTGAAGCATTTCATAGTCACTCAAATGTGTAATGGACAACATAATAAAAGACAATTAATGAGACAAATTGTATTTACCCAAAACTAAAATGTACATCACATTAAATAAATAATAAGTATTTAATAGAATAATTATATGTCGATACACATGAAATACATGATATTATTTTTGCTCCAAGGATTTATTTTCCTATTTTAATTTTCCATAGTGGTCATATGAAAATGATGGAAAAATTATTACTCCATCCAAGGACTTAACATACAATATAGTCATAAATGCTAATCATGTCCTTTCTTATTATCCTATGTCAAATGTTACTTTAGGAAGAGCCAATCCTTGTGATTTGTGTATTATAAGTGCCCAATCTAACCATAAGGGTAAATGACATGTGTCCCTTTTGTAGTGGTGTAATAAGAATCATATTTGGAGGTACATCTTCAAATAAAATTCTAGAGTAATTGTCAAATTCCACCATAACTTATGTTGGTGGGGCACTTTTAGGCATACACACATTAACTTATTGTACTATGAACAAGGAAATATAGTTATTAATCATAACATCAATGGATGTATTCCACCAAATGATGTTTCCATTAGGCATTGTCAACACGATATATTGAGGAAAACAATTTCTATTTATTTTTCTTCTATTATAGGAGTAGCTACAAATTATCATGGTTGTGGATATGCTCATTAGTCATTGTGTGGAAACACTCAAGTTGAATGGATGTGGGTTCATTATCAAGAGGGGTTATGAGCCTACAGGAAGTAGGGTGGTAAGAAATGAGATTTAACCTAGTAGAAAATAACACTCTAGTATACACTTCTAGAATTTGAGAAAGATGGGTTCACTTTAGCTTGCTCATTTTAAATAGATTACATATCACCTTATAATAAATATTAAACTCATTGCAAATTACCATCTATAAGTATCAATTCATTCCCTATGAATAATTTGAGAAGAGTTGATATCTTGTAGTTGACACATCAAAGAGGTTCCTCCACTAATTATGTAGAGGTTTCTAGGAGGATGATAACTCACCCCCCAAGAAGTGTAATTCATATGGAAGAGGGTAATACTTCACACTCTAAAAACAATCTACCTTAGTAATGTTAAAGTAATATATTTAATAAATTCATAAACACCAAATTCCTCTTATGCACAACTTAGGTGGGTAAAGATGGGTAAAGATGGGTATAGACTAGATAGTATCATGTCAAGTACCAATATTCTAGAAAATATCCCCTAAATAAGTAGAGAAAGTGTCTATAAAGTAGAGGGAGAGAGATGGGACAAAGAAAAAGAGAAGACTAGGTAGCCCACTAAGGAGTATCTTCCTAAATCTCAAATAATCTACACTAGAATGGGATTAAGATAAACAAAATTGGATGTTAGATGTTGGAGAAGGTCCATTTGCATCAAATAATATTTCTTCCAATAGGAAGAGATATATCCAAATTTGAATGCTAGAGATCTTTCTACTCTAAAAGTGGTATGAAGGAAGAAATAATATGAATACATTTATAAAATTTTGATATTTCTCATGCCTATGTTGAAGTGTGTCTCAATAAATTGGTATACTTAATTAAATCTATAATATGTGAAATTAAGAAAGCATGTAGAGAAGGAGAGAGAACATAAGTGTTTATAAGAACCAATATCATATCCAAATAAGGATACAATGTTGTAGTAAAATTTTCATGAAAGAGGAGATGAATGTCATTGATAGTGTTATCAATATGCCAAAGGTGATATTATATAAATAAACATGAATTTTTAATAGGTATGCATCCCAATGTGGTGGATCTTGTAGACATGAATGAACCTATTGAAGAGAGTCATTTGGATTCTTTTAAGAAGTCATGATCTCTATAGGAGGAGGAATTTTTCTAGTCATCTTTGTAATATTAGTGTGTTCAAGGTTAGTCAAAGAAACATCATATATTATGCTCCAAGTAGTGTAAGTGCACTCAATGCGCTCTAAATTGATGTAATATAACCTTAGAAATAGTAAG
The DNA here is from genome assembly GCA_007115665.2 of Sequoiadendron giganteum. Taxonomy (NCBI): domain Eukaryota; kingdom Viridiplantae; phylum Streptophyta; class Pinopsida; order Cupressales; family Cupressaceae; genus Sequoiadendron; species Sequoiadendron giganteum. The sequence continues at coordinate 562,245,521 of CM021107.1, read as the reverse complement.
AAATATTAGTGTTTTGAGCATGAACTGTAAATTTACAAAAAAAATAGATTTGAGTGATGTGGATTATTTATATTCTATGGGACAAAATGTATCATGTTGGAAAGGTTATTTTCTAACTTTTAAATGTGAATCATATTTTTTGGCCTCATTTTTTGTGCCTTAAATTTTTAGGTCAAAGTTGTCTTTTTATCTTAGAATTGGATTCTATTGCTAGGAGTAGAGTGGACCCTAATTTCCATTTAAGATTGGGATATGCCTATGTGAAGGGAATGAAGGGTAATACCACTTTAATAATATATTATAGCTTTAAAAATTATCTTGAGAAGACTATTTGTGTTGGTGTGAATTTCTCACATCCATGTAAAATGAAACCAGCATGACGACGTTCTACATCCATGTATAATAGTCCTCTTCTATTGTTTGTTGGTAATTCACATTCTACTACTTTATTTTCTTCATGATTTTTATTAAATCATCACACTCATCACATGAGGTTGGTGGTTGTCACTATTCTATCATGTGTTACTAATTTTTGATTGTCATAACTCTTGTGTATCATTGCTTAATTATGATTATAAGAGCACTTATATTTGATGATGATGATGATGATGTCATGCATTATGTTTTTACTATGGTTGTTTGGTGTAAATGATGATTTTAGTACGTGTAAATAGATGAATTATAATATGGTTTTGGAGTGGTTTCCTTCTTTCCTCAATTGCATTATAATGAAATGATTAGTGTTGATGGATTATAAAAGAAAATTATATATAAATTAAAGGTGTTGTTACCCCTTGTATTATCATGTCCATTTCTCCTACTTTTGTTGAGTTGTGAGTACCTAGGTGGCGATTTATGTATTGGACCCTTGTTGTATGTGTATTCAAGTGTGGTTTTCTTGAATTATATTGTATCATTTATTCTCATTGTTTTTATTAATTAGATGGAGTGTGAAACCCATGTGCAACCCATGGTGTGGATTGTTGGTGTCTAGCTTGGGACCCTATTTATGTGTGAACATGCCCATGCTAGATAATTGTATTTGTGATCATATCTCTCCATAGATCAAGGTTTTTCAAGAGTTTGCATATGTATCTATCACACTTAATGAGGGTATCATGGTTTGGTCATGGGTAACACTCCCCATTGATCCCATTTTGTAATATCTCTTGGGAGGTTAGAGAGTTTTTGGTTGGTATATGTGTTAACTTGAATTATATAAGTATTTTAACCGTGCATCATTGTATTGAATCTTATTTTATGCCCATTCTTATATTATTTATATGTGGGATTGTAAATGTAATAATTATTGTGTTTTGTATTTTATAGAAAGTGTGAGTGTAGGTGGGTAATTTTGTTTGAACATCATAGACATTGCTATTCATACTTTTTCAAAAAGTGCTTAAGTGATAATTTTACTTAATGGATGTGTTGTAGATGGTACTTGAAAATCCATGGTGTGGTTGGTGTTCATACAACTTATTTTCATAAATTTATGTCATTGGAGAGTGATTGATAGGATTGTTCTTGTGCATTGAATAGTTGAATTTAATCTTATTTGGAAAAAAATATCTAGGTGAATTAAGCATCAAGTTATGTTATTAGAATAAAATAAGACCCCCTTGTTGAATATCTCTTGTGTTAATTTGTCCTTGATGAAAATATATGTTACTCTGGAATCTTGATGGTTACTCACTCAGTTGGTCTGCTTTTCTGATTGGCATTTCTACTTCACTTTTGATACTATATATGGTGGTACTGATAACTTGACTCCATGTGCAGATTTTAGTTGAGGCATTATGGTTACAGGTTCTTTGTTCCATTGATCAGGTGACATGTTTCTAATTTGATAATATGTGCTTCAGTTATTCTCTTGATTACATATTTTTGGCATATTATAGGGCATTGATCATTACCGTGCTTATGGGCTTTGAGATACACATTCTTCATTCTTGTTCATTTCATGTATGGTAATTGGATTTGAGAACTTAACTTATTTTAGTCCTTATCACTTCTCAAGGCATTGGCCATTATCTTTGGCACACTATATGGCATTGGATTTTAATGTGATGGAAAATCGGCCTTGGTTAAAGGTATAAATTTTGATCTCTCATTAACATTTGAATCGGGTCTATTGTTTGATATTTATTTAGGCCTAAAGGCCGACAACAGGTAAAGGAATTGGTTAATATTTTATTGTCACATTGGATGTGACCTAGCCTTGATCATTTGGAATTCGGCATTTGATGAGTGATGTGGTCATATCAATATTCTTCAAAGGTTATCTTGGTCGATGATTTCACAATGTCTAAAAAAATCAAATGCTATAATGCATATCAGCATGCAAGTCATTGATCTACCCACGGATTTGAAAAGACATTATGAGTTTCTTTTGAATTATTATGTCTGTCCTTTCAGACTCCAAATGCTATCACATTTTGCAAAGGATTTCATTTGTTTGCCTTGGATTTTTAGGGAAAACTGTTTATCATTCTCACTGTTCACATTTTTGGAACCCTTCACTGGCTGCCACCATGGAATCTTGTCCTCAGTCATTTCTCTGCACTCTATGGTGTTTTGATCTTGGACAGCGTGTGGGGGAGGTGAGAGGACCATTACAATGGTCGTTTTGTGTGTCTGCTTCCTGCCGTTGGGTGAAGGCCCGAGTTTGGAAGGTGTTTTTGGCCATTTATTTCTCTGTAGATCTGGTAAACTCATTCATGACAGCAACTCCATTATTATTCTCAAGTACTCATTCTTTCAACTGGTTTGCAGAACCGTTATCTACACTGGCAAGGTTATTACAAGTTAAGTTTTCTTTGCAAAGGAAAGGTGAAATCAGTCCATTGTTTTCATGATTATATCTGAAATATTTGCTCCTAAACATGATTGCATTTATATTGAAGGGTAACCTATCAGATTTAAAGGGTTTATAATTTATGTTTGTTGGTAATCATAATTTGTTCAATTCTCTTCATATCCTTCCTGGAATATTTGAAAATTTCTCTCAAAATTATGATTCTGAGTATAGTGCTTAGCTCGTTCAGTTACTTAAAGTTTTGCAACCGTTTTATTGAGTATTGTTCATAGAATATCTACTCATCTTCTCACCTGAGGTCGTGGGTAACTGCACTTGGGTACATTCTTATGAGGTTTCATTTTCCCAAAATTAAACCTTTAGTTACTTCTTTTTGTAGTTGATATCAGTGGTTATTATTTATGCACTCATGCATGCCTTGATGATGTTTGGTTAAGCTCTGCCCTTGCAGGCTGCTCGATAGGATAGCGTTATGTCACTTCTATTTTTACATACTTCTTTTCTTGTCAAGCCTAGAGGAAATATTCTACAAAAATGAACTTTGTATCACTTGAATAGTAACTTTTCAAGGAAGTAAAAACAATGAAAAGGTCACCTCTTCTTTTATTTTGTAAAAACAGTTTCAGTTGTAACTGAAAGTTGCTAATTATGATGTAATTTGTAAAGTGTTGAAAACAGAGAGATCAAGGCTTCATCATTTCTTAAAAACCTTAAAATAAAAAGAAACAGAGGTGTACAATATAATACTTTTTGTATGAGATAGAGAAAATGGATTATATGCTAAAAATTTGGAAAACACAGTGTGTTAACTGTTTTGTAATTGTATAATGAAAGATTGAAAAATAGTGTGTGAGAAAAAGAAAGAAACAACACACCACCGTAATACAGTTTGATGAGAAGTTGTATTGAGACTGTAACTATATTTTCCTCAAGTTTTTTCAAGTCTTGCTAGTGGATGGAACTCTAAAGAGTCATTCTTGACTCTTCAGAATTCTATGCATTGTCTGTCAAGAGGCACTTGACAGAAATCAGGGAAACAGAGAGATCCTCTATATCATTGTATGTTCTATTGAAAAAAATAAAAGGGGTTGGTGCTCCTTAAGATTGGTGTCTCTAAACAGAGGGGTTGGTGCTCCTTGAGTCATTGCTCAAAAATCAGCCAATGAGGCATTGTCAAAATAATTATTGAAATGAAAGCCTGAAAAAGGCAGCAGGTTCAGGAGTGGTTTTTCTACCCCAGGAGGGTTTTCCACTTGGCATATCTTGTGTCTATTTGAGTTTTTGTTATTCATTTGGTTTAGTGCTTTATTGATTTAAAATGTTATGTTTCACTATTCTCATTTTAGTTTATGTGATTGCATTCAATACATGAATGATTCTATCATTGATAAATGAGAGCATATATCCAGTTTATTTCAGTTTCAGTTAAATTTGGTAAAGAAGTTAATAACACTGATTCACCCCCCCGCCCCCCCCTCTCTGTGTATTTTCACTCCAACAACCCTATTGTATCATGTCCTTGCTTAATTATGATGCATGGAAATTTAGGTTCTTAGTTATGTTTTAATAACATGTTAGATTAGACATGTTAGCAATGTAAATATAACCAAATTGTAATTAGACTCTACTATTTAGAATTGAGTCATCCATATTTGGGGTTGAGATTCATTTTATAAAAATTCATGTATGAAATTATGTGACTAGTAATTATTTATCATATTATAAGCAATTTAGCATGTTTGGACAATCTTTTTTATGAGATGCATGGGCTTAATTTTCTTATGAAGTTGTCATAAACTAGAAGCTATATTTTGTTCATCATTTGAATTTTATATATGTAGATAATAAGTGATATGATATTGTAAGTTGAAATAGAAACTTATTTTATGCCCATTATGATGTGATGTATATATTTTTACTATAATTTGTAATGGTACGTTCTATTTGATTATTGTTATGATTATGTGGTGGAATCATGAGCTTATGTTGTGCATTCGACTCTAGCAAGAGTAACCACCATGTTTAATAAGTGATGCACATGAGGCCCTTGGGACTTTCTATTTTGCTAATGCAAAGCTTGTATATAGTCAAGTTCTTGGATTGAGCCATTTTGTTTTACATACCATATAAGAAAACCATACCCTTTTATTTGTAGCACTTGGATTTATAGTGGTGTAAAACTACTTGTAGACCCTAAATTACCACTCACAAGAGTAATTGGAATATATAATTATGGAGGTATTTTATATATATACAAGTGTGCAAACCTTCCTACAACTTTAAAGTTTCACAAGTCTAAGGTTGTGAGATTGTGAGGATTGTAAATATGTAGGAATTTTGTAGGTGTGCAAAATTTCCTTAGAATTCTAAATTTCCACAAGTTTGAAGTTTGTATAATTGTAGGATTAAACTTTTACCTTGTAATTCATAAATTATTTGAACTTTGAACTCAAGAGTTAATTTGTAAGTATGCAAACTTACATCAAAACCCTAAGGTTTAATGTACAGTTATCAATGATCTGAGGTTGGCATGTAATTTGTAGGCTATAAAGTTACATGTGAGCTCCAAATTTTTACAAAGAGAAAAGGTTGTATAATTACAAGAATTAGAGGTTAGTTTATACTTTAGATAAGCTACAAATTTTCATGTGATATTTAAAGTTCTACAAGTGTCAAAAAAAATTCCATTGTAAAAAAACCTTTGAACGAAGGTAATTTTCAAAAATGGAAAAAATGGACCCTCACTCGAAGGTCTATTTTTTCCATTTTTGGAAATTAAGGGACCATTGTTCGAAGGTCTATTTTTTTCTAGAAGGTAATTTCCCAAAATGGAAAAAATGGACCTTAGAATGAAGGTCCCTTTTCATTCCTTTTTTGGAAATTTCCAAAAAAAGGAATGAAAAGGGACCTTGTTCAAAGGTCCATTTTTTCCATTTTAGAAATTACTTTCATTTGAAAGTTTCAACCTTCGAATGAAGGTCCACCTTCAAATAAAGTTCCACCTTTGAATGAAGGTACTTTTTGACATACCTTCAAATCAGGGTAATGTTGTGCCTTACACACACGCCCCATCCAAACGAGGACCCCCTCTTTCCTTTTTGCTTTGTAGGTTCCCCACCTTTTCTCTTTAGGAGAAAGGGTCCTTCAAATTTTTATTTTTGGAGTCATTTTCTTGTTATTGACCAAGTTTGTATCAAATAGGGAAGATTAAAATGTTTGCAACTAAGAAAGGCGAAGTAGTAAGTCATTGAAAATCATTTTGAGGCTCTAAAGTTCAAGTTCTCTTGCTTTTCAAATATTTCTTTATCCCTTGGAATTTCCTATTTTTAGAGATTTCTTAATCTTGGGGAAATTCATCTCATGCAGAAAAAATCCAAAACTATAAAAATCTGCGAAGTTCAAAAATGCTCGAAATTTCCATTTTGGGAAAATTTCCAAGCTCTTTCAAATTTTTGAAATTTCACAAAATAGAAAATTTCTCAAAAAGAAAATTTCTCTGAAATGGAAAATTTCTTGAAAAGGAAAATTCCCCGAAATGGAAAATTTCTTGAAAAGGAAAATTCCCCAAAATGTGTTACATCCCTTACATTGAGACTATGAATTTGGTTATGTATTTTAGATGCAAAGTTAGTTGCAAGGAATTGATTTCATGTGAATGTGAAATTATGAATGGCATAGATAGTCCTTTATCGTAACTGTAAGTTAACGATCTATTTATTTGCAACTGAATTACTTGTTCCCTTGAAATTGAATGTACTTATGTGTCGATATTTAAATATGTATTTTTATAGTTGTTGTGAACATTCTAACCATAATACCTGTCAGTGGATGCAGAATTGACGACGTCGCAATGAAAAAGGAGATGTCATCAGGAAGAGGTAGTGGTTAACGAAGGATCGGAAATTATCATCTTGTCTCGAGTCAGTGTGCTGCAAAGTATCTAAGTCATAACTTGGCCATAAAAAATTTAATTTATTTATTTATCCTCTAAGTCAATTCAAATATATATATATGTACCTTTTATAATTTTAAAAGAGTATGCAATGGATTAATAAATAATATAATTAAATATTATAATATTGAAAGTGGAGCGAACCAATTTTGTTAATATATTTAGCAATCAATATTGCATATCGAATTAACATTTGGAAATTTAATTAACATCGAATCCTTATGGCAGGACTTTCCGCAACTCGCCATCCACATGTGGGGAAATTCCCAAGATTGGGTAGATGAAGAGTTCTTGAAAACCGTCGGGGGAATTCAAGCTTTCTTAAAAAGGAAAATTAGACTTTCATTCGGCTCTCTCTCTCAACTTGGCTTCTTTCGTTATTCTCTGAGTTGGTCCAGTAATTCATGTATTGTCATTCTTAATCTCTATTGCAAGTTTCGATGGAGCTCTATCCTCGTATTTCATTTCACTTTCTGTGTTAAGTCTTCATTCTTTCGTTTAGAAAATCTCTTTTCCTCTGTAGTCGTTGGCTTACAATGCATTGGAGTTTGACCTTACACATCTTCAATCTGGAGGAGTGGAGTCAATATCGCATCTCGCGCCTTGGGTCTTCCTCCTTGTCTGAAAGCGTCGGTGCTCTCTTGTCTTACTTGAAGTTTGAAGTAAAGAGTATTGTTTCCAATTTCAACTTAATCGCACAGGAAAGTACCGGGTATAACCCTCATTGATATTGTTATCGATAAATAAATATGGAGATTATATTGTTGTTGCCAGCTGGTTAGTGTCACCCGCTTGGGATCGTAATTTCCTCTGTGTTTAGACTATCTCGATTTACTTTTCTTTCCTTAAGTTAATAATGAATGAATGGTAGTCAGTGGAGTGATGGAATCCAAACTGGGTTTCCTTGTACTAAGTCTTTTGTATACAAACCTTAACCCTCGTGGGGGTCTGGGAAAACTGACCTTGAAGTCAATCTTGAAATAAACTATATTATGTTTCCCTTTGTCGGTTATGGGTTAAATTGAAACCTTGATTCCCTGTAGTGGAACCTAATATATGGAATCCTTAATCCATTCATGCTGGGATCTAACCTTGTCTAGAAAATTGAGGATCTGCTGGGTTGTAATTTGAATTGGAGTGAATTGTTCTTCTCCATAGCGTCTTTGGTTCAGAACCCACTTCTTGCTTTTCTTACCTTCTATCTGTGTTTAGACCTGTAATCATTATCAACCAGAAGGAAAAATTCTCCAACACTCTTATATCCTATTTTACACCGGCCTTGAATTCAATTGAACTCTAGTTTTTCCCTATTGGATAGGAGAATGGAAATCTCTGAACTTTGCTAGTCTCTGTTGTGGTCTAGTTTTGACTCAGATTTAAGAAGTCTTGTTGTAATTAAATCCTGAACTAATTTGGCTGAAATCTTCGAATCATAATAAACTCGGAGGAATCTTTAGCATGATTTCTTCTTTTCTCTTAAGTCAAAATAAGACATGTTTATACTTCCTTGATTTTCTTGGAAACCCCTTTGGAAACACTTTATATCGAATTAAGACTTGGTCTGTCTTCAGCTGAATTCTTCGTAATACATTTTCACTTTGGTTAAGATCTAACCAAATATAATAAGAAGAGAAACTTAATCTAATTTGATAATTTTTAAAACTTAAGACATTGTAATCATGTCGAGCAAGGATGAGAGTGCTAAAGGCACAGTGGTGCTAGAGATATCGGCACAAGAGTGCCAGCGATATTAAAATCCTTGGCCAAGGTACAATGCTAGATTCAACATCTGTCAGCTATCAAGCACCAGATATACCACTGATCAGAATGGCCTTTCTAGTTGGGAGGTACCCTTAGTAAGGTTGATTAGGAGGTATAGGTTCTAAACACCAGGCTCAGAGACATGATGACAAATGATCCTTGTTGATTACCCTCGAGAAGGGATGGGTTCCTTTAGTTGAAGGAACACGGGAGACCAGTAGGTCTTTGGTTGGGCGGTAAAGCCCCTGATGATATCCTCCTTTTCCATGAAGATAGCGGCAAGTTCGTATGTTTTTGGCTTGTTAACTGTAAACTCCTAGAACCCTCTCTCTCTTATAATATTTGAATGGTTAATTAGCTTGAATAGATCAGTAGATGTTTTCAGTTAATTTAGTTAGATGTTCTTTTCAGCTGAAAATGAAACTTAGAAGTTAGTTGAAGAATTAGATTTTATGTATTTACTTTAATTTGAGATTCTTTCAAAGTATAATGCTAGAAGGTAACCCTAATTCTTATTAGTCAATGAAAGTTGTGAGTTAGTTAATGATGCCCTAGCAGTTATTCTCTTTTTAGTTCGTTATCTTTATTTTGGAAAAACCCTAGATTGTTAGTTATTAAGTTGTCTTTCAACAGAAGTTGGAAAAATAACTATTTTTTCGTTAACTGTAAGATGTTAGGCGTTACATATGGTATCAGAGCTACCAGGTTCGACACTGAACCTCGGGATCATCATGCAAACCTAGAAAACTGAAAAGCTATCATAGGAAGTGGTAGACATTCTTTTGTAACGAATTTTGTAAATAAATATATCACGGGGAGTGGCAGTTAATGCTTTTGTAATCACGTCTATCACAGGAAGTGATATCCTTTTTGTGATAATTCTATATTGAATTTGTCTCAGGAAGTGAAAAAAATTTGGAAACCAATTTTTTCGTGTAAACGCTAAAGGCTCTTACAAATAATTTGAGTTAGCAAGTAATTATGAAACAATTATATCTAGTTAAGGCAAGGTATGCCTAGGGTACCAGGATTGTGACCAAAACCTATATAATAGCTAATTTTGAATTTGCGAACTTAAGGATGGGAGGACCTAGAAGCAATCAACCAGGTGCAGGGGCATCCGAGCGTTGGAAATCCTTGAAATTATATCAGGACTCATAGATAAGATGAACTCGGGGCTAACTTCTAGATGGTTTGGAATAAGCCAAGTGGAATTAAGGGGATCAAGTTGATAAGAAAAATGTTAGGCGAGGACCCCCTGTTGTTGCATGAAAGATAGCGTGAGGCAAGGCGGAGCAGGTTAGTGTTTTACTCTTCGGCCCTAGAGAAGTCAATGGAGTTATGAATAAGATTATACTCAAGTGCGGCAACAAAAAGGAGTGGTAGTTTTGATCATCATTCAAAGTCTACTTACAAGAGTATCAATAATCACTGTGACTATGTTTAGTAATTAGTTTGCATGGTTTCTGAGTATGAGACAATCATATAATGCATAAATAGTGCATAGTGGCATCCTGTGTTCATTGGTTTCTGGCAGAAATACCATTTCGTTGATAGTTATCTGGATAACAATTGCTCTTGTTTGTTAATATGACAGTGTCTATGTTGGTATGGACTAGGCAGAGCAATTAGAAGTAAGTTGCAGACTTTTTTTTGGTATGTAAGCAGTGTTGATAATAGGGTTGACGAAGAAGATGGCAGTTCTCTAGCGGAGACAGTCTTTTGTGATCTAGTTACAATCCCCTACCCTTCAAGATGTAGGTGACAACAAACTAGGTTGATGTTGCATATTGACATGGCATTCATCACAAATATTATTTGGTTGACATGAACACAGTTTGAAGACATGACAAGATAGTACAATCAAGTTTGTCAAGATTTTATATCAAACCAAGGTTGTGAAATTCATGGACAGGACTGGTTCAATGTTTCAAGTAGCGATTTATTGAGATAAAATTTGGAAGAAGTTCAGTTTTACTGCTTGATGAAGAACAACAATAAGGCAGTGCAACTATTGCCAGTAAGATTTTCTATGAACAAGTTTCTTGTCTTTGAATTATATTAGTGTGATTTTTTTTGCATGGTATTGCCTGTGTCGTGACAAAATAACCAGTGGTGCAAGGGGATTTTATACTATATGAGGTACGAATTTCTATGATTTGAAGTTGTAGTACAAGGAGGGTAGTTATCTCATGATTGTCAAGCAAAAATGGTATTCATGGTCAAAGGACCTGGTGATGATAGGTAAATACAATGACAGTAGCAATGCAACTTGATGCACAATTCATGGTGCAGTGTTTGTCTTGATTCTCGTTTGCAGTGATGATGATTGTATCTATAATGGTAGTTTTTCATGATGCTTATGAAGGGACATAGCAGTAGTGTTTGATTGGATTATGTTGTTGTGTCAAAGGCTGCATATACAGGTTGAGCCTCACCTTCTGGAAAGAGATCTATATGTATGATACTAGTTTGTCATTAATGATGTCTTGACAATTTGTGTTGATTGGAATATTGACTGAGAGTATCTTTGTTGAATATGACAATGATATAGTTGCAACATGTAGTCTGACACTGGCAATGCTCAAGATAATAGATGAGTAAAAGGAATTAAAGACAGTTGATATTGACACTTTTATGACAATTGATATCATTACAGTAAATTATGGCATCATTTCAGATTGACAGTGTTCATAACTTGTTGTGATGTTGATCTTGGCATTTGAATTTGATAATACAGTGATAGTAGTCTTGGCATTTGCCATTGGAATTACAGTGATCCTAGTAGGATCATAAGGTTTGACATAATAAGTTCCTATTGTCAAAGTGCAACATTGAAAGAAGTTTCTCTTTTCACATTGTCATGGAGAAAAAGGTTGAAGGTCCGGTATTACTCTTAGTCGAAAACACACATTGTTGTGACAAAGATACACTTGTTTGCCAGTGGATATGATATTGTAATTTTTTATAGTCCATTGGAGATGCACATGGTTGTAGTGGCTCACATGATAATCAAGTTCTTGTTGCTCATGGATTCCAAAGGTCAGAGTTATTATCAAGATGGCAGTTGGTATGACAGATTGAATTTGATTCATCAAGAAAATCAGTTTGACTTTTCCATGTGTAGTTATTGAATGAGATGAAGGTCTCATAGAATTTAAGTTATCTCTATTGCAAGTGTTTTTGGACAGTGGTATGCATATTTCGGGCTTGTTACTTGATCCTTCTATTCTCATGATATTTTGACAGATTAGGCTTTAGTTCATGATGTTCAAACCGTGCCAGTGGGTATACAAGCTGGGAGAATATATAATCTTTAATAATCAGTTATGTACCATGGCTACACATTACATGGTGATAATGTATTATATGGACAACGATCCATGCTATGTCTCTATAATTGTACAGGTAATCGGTATTGGTTGGTGTTGGAATTTGGATAGTGATACTTCAATGTTTATGCTGCTATATGAAGACAGTAAATTTGAAGCATTACACTTGGGTCACTTGAATCCTGTTGAAAATCTTGGTTCACTTTATTTGATATCATTTACATTTGGATTGTTTGGAACAGTTGGTACTTGGCATCTTCACTATGAATTTTTTGGGAATTGCTTGGGTTTCCTCACACTACATACATCTTGATAGTGATCTGGTTCATATTGTATTGATTACTTGGATACGTCCATACTTCACAAGTGGTGTGCACTGTTGCAATTGGTAGTTTGTTAACTCTGGTTTTGTATTATGATTTGCTCCATGGTTTCTGAGTTGACTTAGAGAGAAAGATCAGTTCTCCTCAATGATTTACTCCTATTCATAGAATTAGGGGGAATTTTTCATGCTTATGTAATGTTCACCTCTACCATGTCCTAGATGGACCTCTGATAGATCTTGTATGGAAATAATTGTAAGAAAATGCACCTAGTATGTTCTTAAAGAAAGAAAATTTGTGTTATGGTTTATGGATGGACAGGTAGTCTAGCAAGTCTAGGTGTTTAGTCTTCCCAAGTCGAGCAGGGTGGTGAGCCACTTAGCTAACCAAAGTTGTTGTACTTAGTAAGAGGGTATCCTTAGTATTGCGACAGAGTCGGTTAAGGGGGGTACACACCAGAGCTCAGATGGCAACTAAGAGGGATTTCCTCACATCAGCGGCATGCCGAGTCTTGGAGGATAGTTGAATTGGGAAAGAAATCCTGATCCTTCCTCTTGAATTTACTTATCGGCCTATTTAAATGATGCATGAGATAAATGAAATTTGTACCTAATGAATAAGCTTTTCAGCTAGTGAAGTGAAGGTTGTTAACCTTTGGTGAATTCTCTCGGTAAACCAGTATTAAAAATAATTGATTGCTTTATAGTTGAGCCGCTTAGGGTGCTTGAGGTGCGTGGGATGCGCTTACGTAACTAAGAGGTAATGCAATGCAAGGTCTAGTGGGACCATTACTTCGAAGAAAATGCCACATGGGAGGATTATGAAGAAATCCTTCAGAAATTTCCTTGTCTTTTGAAGAACAATTGAGAACACTATATTTATGTTTAGCGTATGTGCAAATTTAGAATAAACCATCATTGAGGATGATGATTCTTAAGGGGAGGAGTATGTTACATCCCTTACATTGAGACTATGAATTTGGTTATGTATTTCAGATGCAAAGTTAGTTGCAAGTAATTGATTTCATGTGAATGTGAAATTATGAATGGCATAGATAGTCCTTTATTGTAACTGTAGTTAATGATCTATTTATTTGCAACTGAATTACTTGTTCCCTTGAAATTGAATGTACTTATGTGTCGATATTTAAATACGTATTTTTATAGCTGTTGTGAACATTCTAACCATAATACCTGTCAGTGGATGCAGAACTGACGACGTCGCAACGGAAAAGGAGATGTCATCAGGGAGAGGTAGTGGTTAACGAAGGATCAAAAATTGTCATCTTGTCTCGAGTCGGTGTGCTACAAAGTATCTAAGTCGTAACTTGGCCATAAACAATTTAATTAATTTATTTATCCTCTAAGTCAATTCAAATATATATATATATATGTACCTTTTATAATTTTAAAAGAGTATGCAATGGATTAATAAATAATATAATTAAATATTATAATATTGAAAGTGGAGCGAACCAATTTTGTTAATATATTTAGCAATCAATATTGCATATCGAATTACCATTTGGAAATTTAATTAACGTCGAATCCTTATGGCGGGACTTTCCACAACTTGCCATCCACGTGTGGGGAAATGCCCAAGATTGGGTAGATGAAGAGTTCTTGAAAACCATCGAGGCAATTCGAGCTTTCTTAAAAAGAAAAATTAGACTTTCATTCGGCTCTCTCTCTCAACTTGGATTCTTTCATTATTCTCTGAGTCGGTCAATTAATTCATGTATTGTCGTTCTTAATCTCTATTGCAAGTTTCGATGGAGCTCTATCCCCGTATTGCATTTCACTCTCTGTGTTAAGTCTTCATTCTTTCATTTAGAAAAACTATTTTCCTTGATAGTCGTTGGCTTGCAATGCGTTGGAGTTTGACCTTACACATCTTCAATTTGGAAGAGTGGAGTCGATATCGCGTCTCGCACCTTGGATCTTCTTCCTTGTCTGAAAGCATCGGTGCTCTCTTGGCTTACTTGAAGTTCGAAGTAAAGAGCATTGTTTCCAATTTCAACTTAATCGCACAGGCAAGTACCAAGTATAACCCTCACTGATATTGTTATCGATAAATAAATATGGAGATTATATTGTTGTTGCCAGCTGGTTAGTGTCACCTGCTTGGGATCGTAATTTCCTCTGTGTTTAGACTATCTTGATTTACTTTTCTTTCCTTAAGTTAATAATGAATGAATGGTAGTCAGTGGAGTGATGGAATCCAAACTGGGTTTCCTTGTACTAAATCTTTTGTATACAAACCTTAACCCTCTTGGGGGTCTGGACAAACCGACCTTGAAGTCAATATTCAAATAAACTATATTATGTTTCCCTCTGTCAGTTATGGGTCAAATTGAAACCTTGATTCCCTGTAGTGGAACCTGATATGATATGGAATCCTTAATCCATTCATGCTGGGATCTAACCTTGTCTAGAAAATTGAGGATCTGTTGGGTTGTAATTTGAATTGGAGTGAATTGTTCTTCTCCATAGCGTCTTTGGTTCAGAACCCAATTCTTGCTTTTCTTACCTTCTATCTGTGTTTAGACCTATAATCATTATCAACCAGAAGGAAAAATTCTCCAACACTCTTATATCCTATTTTACACCGGCCTTGAATTTAATTGAACTCTAGTTTTTCCCTATTGGATAGGAGAATGGAAATCTCTGAACTTTGTTGGTCTCTGTTGTGGTCTAGTTTTGACTCAGATTTAAGAAGTCTTATTGTAATTAAATCCTGAACTAATTTGGCTGAAATCTTGGAATCAAAATAAACTCAAAGGAATCTTTAGCATGAGTTCTTCTTTTCTCTTAAGTCAAAATAAGACATGTTTATACTTCCTTGATTTTCTTGGAAACCCCTTTGGAAATACTTTATATCGAATTAAGACTTGTTCTGTCTTCAGTTGATCTCTTCGTAATACATTTTCACTTTGGTTAAGATCTAACCAAAGATAATAAGAAGAGAAACTTAATCTAATTTGATAATTTTTAAAACTTAAGACATTGTAATCATGTCGAGCAAGGGTGAGAGTGCTAAAGGCACAGTGGTGCCAAAGATATCGGCACAAGAGTGCCAATGATATTAAAATCCTTTGCCAAGGTATGATGCTAGATTCAACATCTGTCAGCTATAGCACCAGATATACCACTGATCAGAATGGCCTTTCTAGTTGGGAGGTACCCTTAGTAAGGTCGATTAGGAGGTATAGGTCCTTGACACCAGGCTTAGAGACATGATGACAAACAATCCTTGTTGATTACCCTCGAGAAGGGACGGGTTCCTTCAGTTGAAGGAACACGGGAGACCAGTAGGTCTTTGGTTGGGCGGTAAAGCCCCTGATGATATCCTCCTTTTCCATGAAGATAGTGGCAAGTTCATATGTTTTCGGCTTCTTGACTGTAAACTCCTAGAACCCTCTCTCTCTTATAATATTTGAATGGTTAATTAGCTTGAATAGATCAGTAGATGTTTTCAATTAATTCAGTTAGATGTTCTTTTCAGCTAAAAATGAAACTTAGAAGTTAGTTGAAGAATTAGATTTTATGTATTTACTTTAATTTGAGATTCTTTCAAAGTATAATGCTAGAAGGTAACCCTAGTTCTTATCAGTCAATGAAAGTTGTGAGTTAGTTAATGATGCCCTAGCAGTTATTCTCTTTTTAGTTCGTTATCTTTATTTTGGAAAAACCCTAGATTGTTAGTTATTAAGTTGTCTTTCAACAGAAGTTGGAAAAATAACTATTTTTCCGTTAACTGTAAGATGTTAGGCATTACAAAATGGAAAATTTCTCGAAAAGGAAAATTCCTCGAAATGGAAAATTTCTCCAAAAGGAAAATTCCTCGAAATGGAAAATTATCTGAAAAGGAAAATCTCTAAAATTCTTGATAGCCTAAAACCTCTGAAATTCCTAATTGCCTAAAATCTCTGAAATTCCAAATAGCCTAAAATCTTTGAAATTCCTTGACAAGGCTAAAATTTTGAAATTCTATGATGGAACCAAAATCTTGAAAAGGTTTATTTTTGATGTTTTAGGGATTGAATTTTCAACATGTGAGCTAATAATGATGGTGTTCAATTTTCAGGATCTTGAGATAAAGCTTCAGCTTTTAAAGGAGCTTTCATAAAATTATTATTGGAGGGAGATTAAATAATTCCAAAGGGTACCTACATATAAATTTGTGTCAATGCTTGCTATCCTAAGAGGTGTTGTGTATCCCCATGGTACCAAGAGGGAAATTTGGAAAAGATTGTAACTGAATCAAACCAAATATTAAATGTAGCTCCAAGATTTAATGCTAGTCCACATAAGAATTATCACCAAAGTATGTGCCAGTTGTGTAAAGTGTTTTAGGGATTAGCAATAAGGATTTATTTTAAATTTTTTAATGTGGACAACTATCAGGATAATATTTGTAACAAAATTTTGAATTGGAGATAAAAGGGAATATTTTGTAAGAATTTAATGCACCTCCAATATTAAATGCAATGTAAACCACCCTAGTTTGGATAGATCTAGGTCATTGATCAACAATGAATCTAAGCCTTTCATTTTGTATTTGAAAATCTATAAAAGGCTATGTCTTTTCCGTTGAAAAAGAGAGAGCTTATAATTTTTTCCAAGATACTACCAAAATTAATATAAAAACTCATCCTTATGAATTTTTTTTGTGTTAAATTTTGACTATTATCATGGTTGCATGTGTTTGCTCAAGATTTATCTTTTAAAATCAGTTTAGTTTCTTTGAAGATTTATGGAGTTGATGTTGATGGAAGTCTAGGTTCATACCATTTGACTCTTGTTGATTGCAAGTTTCAGTGTATGGTTAGTCTGAGCCATTTTTATGTTTAAGTTGTTGATTAAATTGCATTGATATAATGGGTTTAATGAATGATTTGTAATTTGAAAATTTTAAGAACACCATTGAAGATTACATTCATTTTGTGTAGTTGTGTTAAGATGGTGAAGCAAAACTAGGTTTTTGTGGAACCTGTCTATTGGTTCTAATCTATTTTCAGTCTTCGATTAATTTAGGTCTTCTAAACCCTTCCTTTTGAAGTTTATTTGAGTTAAAATTCAGAAAATACAAAAAAAATAGAAATTAAAGGGCTAAATCTAAGATTTTAGATCTCATAAATAGTTAAAGATTGTTGAAGAAAATTTGTAGAGAAGTTTCCAATTTTCTAGCCAACGTAAGTCCCCCTGGTGATTACCAACAAATCATATTTATTTCATTAAGTTATCCTACAAACATGGTCAAGACCCGACTTTTAGAACCTTGGGGTAATCCTATTTGATCAGTTAAGTCAGCAAATAAGGTTTCCTTGTTCAAGAGAAAATACGATACTCGATATTTTATTCTGTGTTGGTGAAATGCAAACCTCCCTCATCATCAGGTACCTTTGTTCGAAGAAAAACCTTCGAACAAAGGTGTTTCTAAGTTTTTACTTGCATCCGAGATTGAAATTTTGGTGTCCCAAGTTTGGGACCCATTATTGTGGGATGACCCATATAAATAGTAGACTTATATAGGACTTAACAAATTATTAATGATTCATGCTCAAAGATGATATGAGATTTTGGATCATGTGATTTGACTTTTCTGGATTATGAGTTTATTTTTAAATTTATACTTGTGATATGTAGTTTTTAGCATGGTGTTTTCATACATGTTGATATTGAATATTTTGAGTGTACATGAACTAAATTATGAGGAAAATGGCCTAATATTATTTTTCTTTGAATATGATTTATGTGATAATACTTAATATATGCAATGAATGTATAAGACATTATAAGACTAGCCAATCAGAGGCAACAAAGATTGTTGAGGATCACACACTATCTCATTCCACATCATGGAGCAATGAGACTTTAACCATTTTATTCCTACCATGCAAAACCATCTTGTTCAAATGAGACCAAGATCCCCTTGTTTTCTATGCAATTTTTTATAGTTATGTCCCCTTGTATTTATTGATTTTATTTTTGTATAAGGCATGGTGGTGACTCTAAATGATGAAAGTTAGAAATAGGGATTTGGGCATTTTTGAAATCATGTAATTTTATTTTTAATATTTTATGTCAAGTTTGAGTCCCTGGGATAAGCACATTTGGGTAGTTTACCTATGGAAATATGTCTGATCTTTTGAAAGGTTTTGAGTACCATTGAAAACTCTTTGGAAAGACCATATATTTATTTGGGCACGTGGAACTAATGGATTTTCAATCAACTTGTTTACTTCTATGGTTTGGTAAGTGGAGTACACTCCACTCCACCATATTTTGGTATGGTGAACTCATGTGTGTTTACATGGAGGACTACAATGAATTAGTTAGTTTTGTAAGAGGGTTTTTTCTCAAGGTTGTAAGATTTTCATGTGTTTCCATCCCATTAGATGGAGGGGCATATCATGGCACTCCCTTTTATGCTCTTCCTCTTGGCTTGGGAGATTATTGCACATTATAGTTTATTTATTTTAAACTTGTGAATTTGGAGAGAAAAATTTAGCTTGGTGAGAGTTGAAAAGGCACTTGATATTTTTGAAGGCTTGGAAGCTTGACAAAGAAAAAAGGGAGTTTTTTCCACCATTTTTATATTCTTGTTTTGGAAGGTAGCCTTCCACATTCCTTGGTTATTATTTTGTGATTTAATGCATGTAAAATAAAATTATATATATATATATATATATATATATTATAGTTTTCTACTTTTGGTGTGATTTGAATTATCTTCCTCCTTTACCTAGTGTGAGTTCTTAAGAGAATGATGTTGATATTGTGAAATTGTTTTGAGAATTCATAGGAGTATATTTGAAGAGATTTATTTAATTTATTTTTTGTTTTAGTATTTTGTAGGAGACAACCTCCCAATTGATATGGCCTTAGCATGTGTTGAATTTGGGTAGGGTGAGGGAAACCACGAAGAGAATGTTTTGTTATTTTTGTAAATGCATAATTGGAGAGATGAATGGTGTTCTATTTTCTTGAAGTGAATTATGAAGATGTGAATATTGTGGGATTCATTGTTATTCCAATATTGATGAGATGTGATTGTGTGGAAAAGATAACGTTAGTGGGATAAATAGGTTTGGGCATCTTGGGTGGTTTTAAATAAGGATATGATCTAGTGTGTTTGGATTTTATTCTATATTTTCCTTTGGGTATGGATACCTTTAGCATCCATGATCTCCCATGGAAATTACCCTCCTTTTACTCATTAATAATAACAATTTATTGGTTCATGTGTTCAATCTATTGAGTATTTATATGTTTGTGAGGAGTCAAGTGTAAGATTTTGTTTTTTTATGATTTTTTTAGGTCTTTGGATGATCCTACTAGCTAGGGGGTTAGTAGTTAAGGCTAATACATAGTTGGGAAGTGGATTTATCACATTGGTCTCTATGATCATCTTGTGGAGCTTGGAGCTCACAATTTACAATGGAGTTGTTCTTTTTTGGATTGTTTTGAATAACTTATAAATTTAATTTCATTTGAGTATATAAATTTATAAAGGAAATTGTTGTAATGGATGAAATTTTATTAATTCAAGGAGAGGTGATGAGATCTAAACCTCTTCATATTTCTAGTTAGTTTATAAATTCTTGAAATGTACATTTGTAAGTGTACGTTTCAAAACCTGGTCAAATATTTCAAATGTGTCTTTGTATAGATATGTGTTGTTAAATGAAGTTGTGAGTGAAAATGAAGAATAAGAATGTGAATAGAGTAGTGGAAAGTTACTTTATTCATAGTATTTATGTAAAATGGAGAAAAAGAACATGTAAAAATTTATTTACCTTTCAATTTAGATTTCTCATACTTAAAGCTACAAAAAAATTCATTATTTTATATTTGAAAAAACTTAGAAAATATATACTTTTCATATATTTCATTTTGAGAAAATTTCATTTAAAAGCTCAAAATTAGAAATGAGAAATTTTAGATTATTTTTAGACTTTGGATCTATTCCTACAATGATAAATTCATCACTTTAGTAGGTAATGAATTTTCCACCAATTATGATGAATGGTTGTTCACTATAATGAATGGATGTATACCATTTGAAGTATAATCACATTTACCATGGTGAATGAATGATTTTAACAATGATCAATACATTCATGGAAACAATTCATATACTACCCTATTGAATTGTCTACCAAAAATTTGTCACCTATGCGAAGGGGAAATTTTTCCACAAACCATTATAAACTTTAGCTCCCATATTGATTTATTTGTTTTCTATTTCCTAAAGTTTTTTAATGTTTGTAAAACCTAGTTTGTGACTAAAAACATTGAGTTGACTATTTTTATCATGATTACTATCATTTGTGCATATGCATGAGTTACGTTGTTAGTGAAAAAATGTTGGTGTTAGGGAGTAAAAGAATAAATAAATGGTTATGGTGTGTGAGTTTCTTCATGTATTATGTTGTATAAGACTATGTGGTTGTTGTGTACAATTTTTTTTTATCTCTCCCCTCTCTCTTTCATTGTTCTTTGTGCTTAGTGATAAGCTTAAACAACTTGTGTGCATATGCTTAGAGTTAAGGAATAGCAGTAAAAGAACCTTATTTTAAGCCTTTTTCATAATATAAAGGAATAAATGCATGCACTTAGCAATGAAAGGAAAATTGTTCATATATTATAAATGAAAAAATCAAGTACTATTCCTTCTTAGTGAATCTTATTTTAAATGATATATGAATGCATTACGTACCTTAAAAATAAAATGTGTTCGTTCTCATATTCTTTTATCTATCTTTCTCTTATCTCATATTTTGAAAGGTTTTTTTTTTTAATGAATTTATTTTATTCAAATTTATATTATTATAAATAAGAAAGAAAGAAACTAATGTACGTGTACTTAAATTTAGATTGCTTAAATTCATATTTATTTTAGTTCCCTCTTCATCTAAGACCTTGGTGGATGGGTTACTTTGAGGGTGCCACTTCCATAGACGCAACATTCATGGGTTCCCTCTTATCACTCATTAATTATTTCCACAACATAGGATGTATCGCATGGGGATGTGTGGTCTATCTTTTCCTCATGTTTAATTTTCTTCTTATTCACTCATTCAATAGCTCATATATATCTTACAAATGATCAATATGTGGTGTCATTTATTCAGAAAAAAAACACTCATTGAGTGATGCTTTGGGTTTAAAAACAAAATGTTATATTTTACTAAGTTTTGTCTATAGTTAATTATGAGTAAAACAATTCATATCAAAATATAGTTGCAACATTGAGAGGACTGGGAGTTCCCCTTTTGGATTGGTTTGACAAGATCACTAACTCTCACACTATAATTTTGAAGGAGGATGTTGCTTGAACTTGTGAGTATTCATTCTCATTCTTGACACATAGTATTGCATCTATTTCATCTTAGGCTTCTTAGAGAGAATTTTCACTAGATATTCAAAGAGAGTACCCACCTATTATGACCACACATTAAAATCTTCTTTTAGATATTAAGACTTAAATTTTATATTATCTTCATTAGTTGATTGTTGTGGTGCATCAAAATATACTCTATGCACTTAAGGTTTCACTAGCCACTAGTTTGCAACCTTCTTAGGAGGCTCCAACATAATTAGAACATATGGAGCACCCTAGGATCCCTTTGAAGTGTAGAGTTGAGAATAAGAATTGTTGGTGTGAATAAATGTCTTGTACCTATTTAATTCACTTACTAGGGATCTAGGGGACATATTCACATGTTAAGTTTACTTAGGCTCTAAGATTCCTTCTAGAAGGATGAGTTGTCATTTCTAGATCTTGTCTTATCCTACAAGAATGAGGTGATATTGGAGTTAGTGCATAGTGAGATACCACCTTGAGGATGCTCATGTCATGAGAATATAGACATCACAAGAGTATAATAAGATGCCATGGACCACACATAGGATTTCTTATGACTTCAAATATGATTTTTTTTTGGGTTTGTAGATGTAGGATTTAATGAAAACCCAAACACAATCCTAGATCTATGTGACTATAGAAGATTACAAAATCTAGATGTAAACATACTAATAGTGTAGAATACAAATATCAACTAAAATCCAATATTGAGAATATGGAGAGATTAATATGGAACTTATTATTCAATGGAAGGAAAAAGCTATAATATATAGCCTCAAGATCCCAAATCTGACAAGGATGAGAAAAAAGTAAAATTGCAAAAAAATAAGGGATTACCTTAACTAATTTTCCCAATTTGAGACGATAAGGAAAAAATTAGAATCCCATGAAAAAAGGAAATGCCATGTACTCAATTATCCTATCCAACCTAATTAATAAAAATAAATTACCTAAGAACATAAATAATAAGGCACAATTAAATAATTACACCAATAATAGATAGAGTTAAAGCAAAGTCTCGATTGATTGGTTTTCACGAATGCTTTAGCTTGCACACTTATAAGACCAATCTACAATTATGGTTCATTATTCATTTGTTGAGAGGAACCACCTCTACTTGGTGGCATGAGGGAGAGACATGTATCACCTAGATCTTGATGTGGAAACACACAATTTTTTCCTTAAGAGATTTAAAGTGTGCTAAAATAGACATTGTCAATGCAAAATAAATTAGTTTCATGATTTGCAACAAGAGGAAACATGATTTATTAGTATGAGACCCATTTTTTGGGAGCTATTTACATATGTGGATTACCTGCATGATTAGAATATTCTCATAAATAGGTTCATTAGGGGCCTAAAGATTGAGCTTGTTGGTGTCATGAACATGATATATCTTGACACCTTAGAGTTCATCATGGAAAATTCCTACATAGTAAAGGATAACTAAGAGAATACCCAAGAAGTATGAGATTGAGTATGAAATCATGCTCAATCACAATAGGATACTAGCTTTAGGGATTACAACCCCCACTTAGAGTAGAATCCAAACCAACACCAATGCCTCCTAGACCTCCCTTTCAACAATAATAGCCACAATAAAATCAAAAGGATATAATTTAGTAAGGTTCCCAAGGTAGAAAACCTAGGGATTGGTAGACATAGGGTCCTTGAAGGGACCAAAAGACACATGGGAAAAGTGTGGGTTCAAACTACATGCAACAATAATTTAGAGCGAGAAATGATACTCCTAGAAAATCTAATTTTTAGAAGTCAAGTGAGACTTACCCAACTCATGATCAACCTAGAATTCCTTGTTATATGTGAGGCAAAGTAGTTTTCCATTCCAAAACTTTACCTAGGGATTTACAACTATAGGCAAATAGAGGGTAATGAGGTCACAAAAAATTGGATCATTTGTAGGTCTCACAAATTCTATGTGACAGTAAAAAATGATAGGCAAAGTATCATGTCACTATTATCGAGGCTTTAAGTAAGCTTGAAGGAATTATAGTTACTATATATTTTTAATTTTTGGTCCCTAAAATTTATTTATAGCACCTTCTTTAGTGATTAATTTAGGCTAGTGGCTTTTAATCAAGACGATAGGTGAGAGTACAAATTCACCATCTAGGTCAAGTTGGTAACTTACATTCCATTATTAGAGGTTGTATATTATGCCTTGGAGATTTCATTACTACAATTTACCTACAGGATATACCTTTGGGCTCTTATGATACAATTGTGGCTTGATGGATTAGTTTGATGGTTATTAAGCTAGGGTCAATTTCTATAGGATGATATACTATTGCAATGATCTTGAAGCTAATACAATGATCATAAAGGTTTAGAGACCCATCTATCTTTGTATGGTACTTTCTATAAAACTAAAGTGGGGCATATGGAAGGGATGCCAGTTGTTTGACATCACAATTAGTGACAAGCTAAATGATGATGGATCTAAAAATACCCTTTATGACCATCCCATTCTTTAAGGGTGCAAATATTTTTTATAGTGTGTTGACATGGATTCCACCTCAATGAGATTTATATTTGCACATAGACCTAGTTCTATGAGTCGAGCTAATTTCAAGGGAATCTTACAAGATTATTACCCTTGAGATTAGTGAGATCAAGATCTTCCCACAAAGAATTTTAGAGAAGGGACATATTCATCCTAGAATCTCCCCTTAGGGCACAACCATGGTAAGAAAAAGGGTAGATCCCTTAACTCATGCCTTGATTACTAATAGATGAACAAATTAATAGTGACTAACTATTATCCACTGCCTGGTATCAAAAATCTATTTGAACCAATGTAGGGAGTTGGAGTGTTCTTCAAGACTGATTTGAAGTCAATGTATCATTAGCTTTGAATTATAGATTTATACATCCATTTGATTGCATTTTAGACTTGTTATATACACTATAATGTTGTTGTGGTACTCTTTGATTTAATAAACATACTTGTAGCGTTCATGAGTCTCATGAATAGGGTGTTATTGACACCTTCCTAGATAGATTTTTCTTGATGTTCTTAGATAAAATTCTCATGTTTTTTAGTTCAAAGGAGGAGCATAAGGAGAATTTGTGCTATATCTTGTAGTGCTTGAGAGATAACCAACTTTATGATAATTTATAAAAGTGCACATTTTTCTAGTCTAAGGTGTAGTATTTGGCTTATATTTTCTCTAGAAAGGTCATCTTAGTAGATCCCTCAAATATTATAGCTATAATGGAGTGGCCAATAACCACCGATGTTTCAAGGGTTATGATCTTTATGGTTTGGTCAGTTTACTACCACCAATTTGTACATGACTTTCTTTAGGGTTGTGCACTCTATCACTTCCCTTTAGGGGAACGGAAATAATTTTATATGTTTGAATATTGTAAGAGGGCCTTTTAGGATCTCAAGGAGAAAATCACCAACACACCCATCCTTGTTTTATATCTAGTCAATTTTGTGGTGTGCATATATTTTAGCTAGAGGGTTCAGGGTATTTCTTATTTGGGAGGATAAAGTCATGAAATATTTATGGGTGTTCTTATTTAGGAGTATTGAGTCATGAAAGCTTAAAGAGAATGAGTTGAATAACTGCACACATGTTTTAGAACTCACACAAGTCATCCAAACACTTGTTCAATGGAGATAATTTAGTCTTCAAGATGTTTTGAGCTTAAGATTGACCATTTAATTTGGGAGTACATCTTCACTCAACTTAACCTAAATGACTGGCAAAAATATTGGATGAAATTTTTGTGTGAGTATGAATGTGATGTGTAGTACCTTAGTGATATTAAGAATGTGGTTGCATATACTTTGAGTACAAGATGACATGAGGGCATGGCTATGAACTTGAACACATATTTGATAAGATGCATCTTTGAGTAGCTTCTAGAGGATGAGTGGTACTATGATTGTCTACAAGACCTAGAGTCATGAAGACCCTCAATGCTAGGCATGTGGGATATATCTAGGAGTCATGCGATATCTTGTGACATTGTGGGCATATTTATGTACCTTCTATAGGAGTCATATTTATAATTATTTTGATAGAGGCACATTGTGCACCTTGTATAACACATCTAGGGGTGAAGAAGATGAACACAAATATTTGATAAACTTTCCATTAGGTTGGATTCTAGAGAGACATTATAGATTTTATCACTTGTTGCCTTGAGTGTTAGAGACTCAAGCCCAAACATCAACATTCTATATCACTATTTTTTAATTGAATTTTCTTACCCATCACCTTTGATTCCATTACCTTCCATGACATAATTGGCTATGTATTGTATTGATAATTTCAATCAACTAGTTTCCCTTAGAAAAATTCTTAGTGTTTGTCAACAACAAATTTTTTAAAATCTACTAGTAGCATATAAGACAATTTGAAAATATTCTTACACCATGATGTTTTTTTGTTTTATTGTTTTGGTAGGTTAATTAGTTACTTATGAATTGAGACAAATTAACTATGAAGTTTTAAAAAATATATAGTTAAATAGAATATTAATGTAAATGATACCATGATTAGCAATAATTTTTATCGTACAAAAATTCTTGTTAGTTATCATGAAAGTGTACTATATAGTGGCCTAATAGTGAATTTACAGTGATGATTGAAGTTTATACCATCAAACAATGTAAAATGATTGAATTTTAAGGGTTATGGTTCATAATTCCAAGCCAAGCTTCATCAATGGTTCTGAATGTTTAAGCATTGGTTGTTCAAAATATTAGTCTTTAAGAAATTTTTTTGAGGAGTTTTTTAGTCATAGAAACAAAATGAAATGTTCATCAGCTCTTTATAGCCAAAAAACTTTACTAGTTGAAACATGATCACATAACAAAACTCTTATTATTGGGTTCATAAATTAGCAAAAATATATTAATTTTAAAAGGTGAGATTTATCTAACATGTCTAGAGGTACAAACTCTAAGTTAATTTTAAAGGTGAAACACAACTTCATTCTAATTATTGATGTTGAAAGTACTATAACTTAATTATTCTTAAATATCACTTGGTGAACAAAATAGACAAATGTAAATTTTGGTCAATACAAATATGACAATTATTTACGACTTTTTGGTATGGATGGGGTGTAAAATTTCTTTTGACTATTTGACCATTAAACTAGATGATATTAAGTAGAGTGCTCAAGACTCCATTAAAACTATTTAAAAATGGCATAGCCTTAACCATGAATTCAAAGCTCGTAAAATTTAATAATTTTTTTCTATAAAATATATACAAAATGAAGAATTTCGAGAAAACAAGAGAGTTAATCGTCAAAATAAATAATACAAAATCAACATTGTAGAGATATAAAATGACTAAAACTCTACTAACTCTTAAAATATCTTTGATCTCGTAAACATAAAAAACATTCTTTTGAATCCATTGAACTTCACCACACCTATAATACATCTATTCTAGATTATTATTATTCTATTAATAAATCATATATGGGCAGCTAATGGGGACTACCCAACATTAACCATACATTCAATCCATTGAACTTGAGCCATCTCCATGGTGTATGTTAAAAAATAAAATAAAATGCTTACTATTCCATGGAGCTTATTACGGTGGCTGTATAATATAAATTATTGAAGTGGATCTTTCTCTCCTTTCAAAGGAGGGGGGAAAAAGGCCGACATGTCCATGTGCAAGCTTTGTAAATTTCAAGCATAGTGTGCATTTGATTGACATTGAAAGCTTGTATGGTCTCCATGAGGAGGTAATAGCAGGGGAAGTCATTTTTGCACAAGTCCATAGAAAATTGTGGAAACCAACTTTACTAATTGAATATAAATTTATGCCAAAGTGTGGAAAAATCTTTATGAATTGAAAACCACGTTGGCCTATAAAGTCTCATTCCTTAAAAGAAATGGAGACATAAAGGAGGCACAAAGAATTTTTTAATGAAATTTCAAATAGAGAGTTGGGTATTATAAAAAGATGAAAATACAAAGAGAAAGGAGTTCACAATTCATGGTTATATTATAAGATTGAAAGATTATTATTTTTTATTGAAAAAATATATTCACAATAAGAATATATAGAGTAAATATAATTTAGATTTGGAAACAAGAGTCATGATTAAAAAGTTTATACTGAGGTGAAAATTATTTTTAAAATGTAGATTATATTTTTAAGGACAACTATTATTCTAAATTTTTAATAATGATGTTAATTGTATGAGAATGTTTTTTGGTTTTTGATAAGAGTTGTTAATTGAGATTAAATATTGATTATTTAGATTTTAAGCTCGACATTGTTTTTCAACATCTTCTTTAATATTTTAATGAGCATTGAGAATTATGAAAAAGAACTAAGAACATCTCTATATATATTAAAAATAGTTTTAATATTTTAATATAATTGTTCATCTACTAATAAAGTTGATATGATTGTAAATAACTCACATAATTTATATAATGATAGTCTTTACATTCATACAAGATGTATATGTGTGAGAGAAAAAGTGAATATTTTAAAAGATATTTTGCTTTTACATTATGATATTCTAGTTAAATTTTGATGTGACTAAAAAAGTGACTGGTTAGAAGGTTGTGGTAAATTTTATTAAGGACCCACATTTTAATGAAAGAAGTAGACTTAAAGTATGATGGAACATAAAGAAATTTATATAATTAAAAGAAATATATACTTTTATAGAATATTAGGTTTGCCAAATAAGAGAGTGAAATTATGTATAACCTTAGAAAATAATAAGTGTTAGGTCTTGAAATGTATAAAAGAGATGAGGTCATATGCATTTCTATATAATGGCGGGTCTTTCTAGGTATATAAATGACAAACTATTATAGTATATTAAATAGTAGGCATTAAACTTTCATATATGATGAAATTTTATAAAGTATTAAAATGCTAGTTCTTAATAGGTACGGAAAGGGTAGGTTGATGCGTAATCTTATATAAGTCCATGATAAATATAAACACAATAAGATTTTAGGTAGTGATGTGTAAGTTTAAAAAATATTATCTAGACTTTAACAAGTATAAAAATAACAAGATGTTGGATAATCAAATTAAATATTAATAGGTGCAATTAAAAAAAAACAGATCTTGGTACATTTAAAATAGATAAGATTATGCTCTATTTGGTTCATATATATAAATACATAATTTCATTTTTTAATAAATAAAGTGAAGTAGTTTCTTCAATATGTTTTGAGACTTATAATTAGTTGGAAAAATTGTTTTGAAATTTTAGAATCTTTAAGATTTACTTAATTATTGGAGGAGTGTCTCTTGTACTATGAATTGAGATCCTTCTAATGATTTGACTCAAACTACTCCTCCTCTTGCTCAACATAAGTAGAGCACTCTTGTAGTTGCAACAATTTTTCTCTATCTCCTATATAACAATGAGATCATTTCTCTTCGTCTCCAACACAATGATGAGGCTAGTCTACTTCTCCATGTGGGATAGCTTCTAGGTCAAGACATATTGATACATGTATAAATCATCTACAAGGATGAGGTGTCTTTGTCCCCATGATTATGTAGGAGCAATATTCAATAGTTGGGAGGCAATTGAGTTGCCTAGTGAGCATGCCTAGTGGGTGGTCTTGAGGCATGATGAGCCTCCACCACCTTCTCTTGAAGTTGTTGCTTGTTCTACATTTGTTTTGATTATCTCAATTTTGTGGTTTCATTTGTTTTTGGATCATACATATCAACCAACCATTTTTCTAATCAATATCTTCTAAAATATAATTGCTAAAACATGTTTAATACGAAATATTAAAATAGTTTCCAATAAAAATATGAACTTAACACTAAAGAGAGATGGGGATTGTTGCAACTTTAATATAATTTTTTTTTTAAAAGTCACTCTTCTAGACATGTGAATTGAAAAAATAACATATGAATTTCACATAACTATAAAATAAAAATAAAAAAATTATTTAAAAATATCATTAAACACTTTTATAAAAATGAACTCATATGTGTTAAAATATTTAAACTTTTTCTTTTAAAATTAATTTACACTAGCCTTCCTTTGAATCATTATATCTATTTCTTACCACAACATTAATCTTGTTTAAAATTTAACAAAAAGAAGTCCTTTACACTTTCACATTTTCTTTTGCAAAAGAGATGGATAAGAGATTTCAATATTGTCGACAAGATCCCAAAATTTAGTTCTTAATAAAGAGTAACATATTTAAAGAAGTGAGAAGTTAAGAAAAAAGAAAAAAGAAAAAATTAAATTCAAATTCAAATCTTTATTTTAAATTTGATTCTACCAGTATTGATATATAGTTCTCTTTTTCTTAATATTAATTAATCAATATTAATTAATTCCCAATGGATAAATGTATAAGGCTACACCTAAAACCTTTTAGATGAAACATGTCATAATATTCACACATTCTATAATGTAATGCTACCCTATTTCTACTAAACCTAAGTTGTATGCATATACTAACTTTTCATCTTTTCTAAGGTCTTTTATCTACAATAATGTTGACGGGGCTAGTACTCGATAAAACTATAGACATCTTCATTTAGATTTAATACTTATATCTATATTGTATTTGATGATCTTCTTCATTTTTGTTGGAAAATATCAAGAAGAGGAAGGTTTATAGTAACTATTAATTAGAATAAAAATATACTAAACTGAGATGTTGACAAATGAAACAATGAAGGTGATATTTATTGAAGTTGAACTCCTAACTTAAACGAAGATGATGTAAGATTGTAACTAATTTCCATTTTCACTAAAAAAATACTTATATCTATACAAATTTTAGGTCACATTCAAAAATAATGTTAATAAGGAGGGATAAATCGTGTGAATATAGTTACACCTCTTCTTTTTAAATTCTTTTCTCTATTTAATTAGAGTGAGTTTTTATTTTTTATATATTTTTTTCTTAATTGATATACAAACATAAGGTTAGATATTCAAATTATTATTTGACAAGCTTCTTATATGGGTATTTAGACTTGAAAATGGTCTCACACTAGATTTTATATATAGCCACTAGTATAAGGTGCAAATTCTTTTGAATATTAAATACTACATAAATGCTATCCATAAATTGTGACACTATCACCCAAAAATAAATGTAGCATCTCACCACCAAACTCCCACTACTTAATCTAGACATTTAATAAATAAAGTCGATTCCACTTATATATGTATGCTTCTTGTATTGGTTGATTTTTAACTGCAAATAAATCAAGATGAATATAAGCCATCTATTATTACACATAAAGCATATGATAGTTATGCATAAGATTACCTTAATCTTTCACCAAATATGAGATGTTTTTGTTTCCTCTTGTGTGTTCTCTATCATAAAAAAAGATGGGGGATTTCTTAGCATTTGTAGTCTTATAGATATTTTGGAGTCTTTGATTGTCTTCATTTTTAGTATGAAAATTAGTTTTTTAGAAGAGTTGTCGGTAACTATAATTTATATATATTTGATCTTCAATTTCTATGCATTTTCATTGTTGAAAATAAATAAATTGGACATTACCTTCATTGCATTTAAAAATAGTCCATCTTGCATCTTTGATTGTTTTATAATATTTATTTTAGGTTTCAAAATTTAATTTTAAACAACAAAATCATTAGATACCACATAAAAACTTTCAAACATACTAAGATTTGAATTAAATAAGGTTACAAAGGGCCATTTTTTATGTTTTTAGAGGATTATATGAAAATTAACATAGGTTTGTATTTCATAATTATATTTCAATAAACAATAAGCTTAGTGATAAATATTATATTTGTTTTTTAAGGGATTATAGAGAGATGTAAATAAGGCTTTGCATTTTGAATATATATATTAATATTTTCTAGTTTGAACACCCACCAATTTAACTCACCTTGCTCGATGTGTGTGCTTGTTTTTTCATGATATATACTGCCTACTACATTGGACTTGCTCTTACATTACTAGACTACTCACAATTGGCAAAAAAATCTCATGATAGTGGTTTTATTTTTTGATAGCTTAAGCAAGGTTCTTTCTTGAATTTTTTTGTTAAGTTGAGAAATATTTGCGCGTTGAGTAATTCTTCAAAATTACTTAAAATGACTCAAATTTCTTGTAAAAATATTAATATACAACTTAACCTTAATTGTTTATAAAATAAATAATATATCTATATAATTGATTGAAATATATTATAATATCCTTCTTTATCAACAAGGTATGTGTCTTATAGTAGACCTTGAATTCTCCACCAACAAGCACATGCAATATTCTCCACAAATAGACACAAATAAGGCATCTCTTGAATTTATCAACGTTTTAAGTATAACTTAATTTTAAATTTTAAATTATCTTGTGAAATACATATTGACTCAATAAAATGATTATAAAAATTATGTTGTCATTTAAAAAAAATATTTTTTCATGAGATATTTTAGTGTATTTTTCTAAGATTGTTTTCACTTAGTGTTAGATAAAATTTCCTTAAATAAATACATTTTAATGATTTTCAAACCTAAATTATTCTTCTCAATACAACAAAATATTTGTGTTGATTGTTTTGTTTAAATATTTAAATCTTTTTATGTTTTAAAATCTATATTACAACGTGTTTAAAATTTTCATTTTTTAACATTTAGGATTTAGTTTGTTATTGTGATGGTGAAAATAACATACCCATAACACTTCTATTTTAGTTTTGTGTCCACCTTGGTGAAAATATCTTAATACAATAACATATCAACAACTTGCGTGCTCCTGGGTTAAGTTTGACTCATGGCCTAATTTCTATTTACATCCATTTCATTATATCAACAATTGATGTGTTCTTGTGCTAAGTTTGACTCATGGCCTAATTCCTATTTACATTCATTTCATCCCTTTGCACAATTTTCCATGTGTTCACCATTATTGTACCTTCATTTGCACTAACTTCTATGACCTCCCTACTTACCTCACCACTCTATGCATTGTCTCTATCTCAGTGGAATGTTTTGTTACTCTTGTTTAATCTATTACCTACCACCATTTCAAACTTCCATTCAAGCAAATAAAACTTGTTGTTCTACTTAGTAAAATTTATTGCAACATTTTTTTACCAAGATATTCTCTTAATCTCTTTATAATTATTATCTATTGCACCTTCTAACAATGTAAGTGCTAGTTTATGATTTATTTGTTTGCTTTATTATAGGAGAGATATTTCATCCTTGTACTTGAGCTATCTATGATTTGTGTGTTTTGTCATAATCACATGATCCATCCTTATTCTTATCCTTAGAAAAAATTGACACCTAAAATACCTAATCAAGAAAATTAAACATAACACCTAAGATACCAAAACTTTTACTATTTAATATTACACAACCAAAATTAGATGTCTCAACCATCTAATCATAATAATCATATATACTTAACAAAATAACTTAAAAAAAAATATAACTACTTTTTTCTTAAAAAATATTTGACATACAAACCCAAACCTTATTCTTGAAGCTGCTTGTGATAGAGACTACAATGGCTTGGGAAGAATAACAAGAAGCTTCTTGGACTGTTCCCAATTTGAAATTGAGAATGACAAGTATATATATTTTTAATTTGGGGGAAGTGGAAGGCGACCCAACCTGCAAGTCATTTTGCCAACCGCTTTTTCAACAAGCATATCAAATTTCGTTATCGTGGGGCTCATTTTTGTCAAATACTTCGCCTCTCACTAAATTTTCTGCGCACTATTCGTAAAATTCTTTGGTCTACGAGGGTAAATTTCAACGTCTACCGCCACTAGAGCTCGCGGATTAAAACTTGAAAGACCGCGCGTAAATCTTGAGGTAATTTTCAAAGCTAAAATTTGACATGGGTTTCGAGTTTTTTGGGGTAGGCCAGAGATCGAATCTCAAGGCTAACACGAGCGATTTCGAAGGGAACACAGACTAACAGGTACGGTCAAATACTGTCTCAAGATTTGAAGCCCGAGTCTCGCCTGAATGCTTTTTTTAAGGCGTATTGATTTTCATTGCCTGAGGACTGAAGTTCGAATCTCCAAGTGCACGGTCTTAAAAGAATGAGAATTATGGTTTTAAATTGTGTATAGTTTTGATCTCAAGATTCGAAGGTTATCGATTGAAATATATGGGTTAGAATTTGAACTTTGGCTCCTTTTTTTAGAAGGTTGAAGTTCCAATTTAGTGTCTCAAATGAAGGACTCTTCGAAGTTGTGAAAGATTTAGAAGCTATGAAGGGATCGTTATGTTCTTTGGGAGTTGTGGTTAAAATCCCGACTCCTGAAGCTTAGAAATTGTAATATTGTTCAGAATTGTTTAAATATTTAAGTTTTAGTCTGGAATCAAGTTACTTTAAAGTTTAAAGGTTGAAAAGAAAACGGTTCTTTCGATTTCAAATTTCAGGCTGTATTATTCAAGTCACTGGAGACCAAATTTATAATCTGAAGCTTTGAAGCTTAGATATTGAATGTTATAGTTCAAAATTGCTTAAAGACTGAAGTTTTAGTTTGGAATTGAGTCTTTTTTAGCTTAAAAGATTGAAGAGTAAGGCACAATTTCAAACTTGTCTGCATGATTGAATGATATGGTTTAGAATTACTTTAAAATAATGAAGTTAAGAGTTTGCGATTAACTCCTTTCCAAGTAAAAGAGTGAAGATAAGTGCATGGTTTAGGATTCCTTTGGAGATAGAAGATTGTTTGTTAAGTTCATCTGTTCTGAACTTTGAAGCTTTTCATAAATGGAAATTTGAATTGAAGACTGTAGAGAGGCCTGCCTTGAAATGAGTTGAAGCGTAAAACTTGAATGCCATGGCTGAGATTTGCTTGGAGACTGTTTAGTTTTAGGTCAAATTCGAGGTTTGGGAAGCATGCTTAAAGTTGATTGAAGATGGGACATTCATTGCCAAACAAATCTGTTTTGAAGCTTCTGAAGGCTTCAAACCTGTGGTTTCACATTACCTTTAAACTCCAGCTCAAATCTTGAGGTAAGGCTTTGTGAAGATTAAGGCTTGCAAGTCATGTTTCAAAATTATGCTGTTTTAAGGCTTTTATGAATATCAGTTAATAAATTAAAGCAGATTTAAAGTTTACTGAAGCTTGTGGAGGGTGAGAACAGAAATTCAGGAATGCTTGAATGTGGACCTTAGAATGTCATATTAAACCATTTTAAGGATCAAACCTGAAAAGCATTTTTCCAAAAATATGAGCTGAGGGAAAATGTTTCTCAAACTAGCCTCTTTTGAAGCTAATGCATGCTTGAAAAGGCCGAGTCACAGAAACTGGATGGCAATAGTTGAAAATGCCAAAGAAAGCCATAATGAAAATCTAAAACCTTGATTGTGCTTCTAGTGATTAGGGGTCAAAATAGACACTCTCTGAAGATTTTAAGTTTAGACCTCAAATTAAGTAGTTTGAAGTTTTTTTGTAAGAGCATAAGCTATGGCTGGAAATTGCTTTGAAGATAAAAGACATACCATATTTTGCTTGAAATAATAGTTCAGCTGTGAGAAAATGGAAATCATGAAAATGTTTTGATTTGTCTTAGAGGGTTTTGTTCACTGTAGATTGATTTTGAGGTGTTGAAAATCTCTGCCTTTTGCATGATGGATGGTTTGCACTTGAGTTAAACCTAATGGTATACATATTCAGCAAAATAAGCCTTAAGCAGCATGTTCAAATATCAAAGCTTTCGAAAATGACAGTGCTGTGAAACAATTTTTATTTTACTGTTTGCAGGGCTGGGGTGATTCTTCCCATGATCAGGTGCAATCCCTGGTAATTATGATAACCTGCATCTGGTGATCTGTGCGAAATTCTTGTCCAATCACTTTCTGCAACCAAGCTCAATCTCAGTCATCTTAATAAGTGTGGGTTAGTGTTTTGATCCCTGATCTTAACTAGATCAAGACTCAAAATTGTAAGTACGAGGGAGTTGGTTAAGGACACATACGGTGGTGAACATGCAGTTCTGGAACTCTGTAACTCAGATATAAGCCCGGTTAAACTCTTTTATTTCAGGAGGATGCCCAGCATTATGGAGAAGTCAGCTAGTGGTAAAGATAATAACAAGGACCTGTTGGATAGTGGGAAGTATGTTCGTTATACCAATGAACAGGTGGAAGTGTTGGAACGAGCTTATAATGAATGCTCAAAGCCCAGTTCAGGTAGACGTTTGCAGCTTATCAGAGAGAATCCTATTCTTTCCAACATAGAACCCAAGCAAATAAAAGTTTGGTTTCAAAACAGGAGGTATGTTATGTGATGATTATCTGAGCTTTTTGTTTTAGATATAATAAATATGTTAGAATTGTGCATGTCTTTAGTTGATACAGCATAGTTTCCTGAGAAAATAAGGGTCCATAGAAGAAATATTTAAGCTTTTTTTTCCTGGGAACTCTCTATTTGAAGGTCAAGAGTTGGAGTTTGCCATAAGCGTTTGCTGTAGAATTGCATATAAGTAATGGTGTTCCAAAAGGCTACCATAGCCGGTTCTGTTAAAAATTTACATTTCAGCAGCTATTATATGAATGAATTCTCTAGTCCAAAGATGGTTAGGTTAAACTAATCTTAAGACACTCAATTGAAGTTGCTTTTAGTTGCATTCATGTAGGCTTTATCCTTGAATCACTTACAAGCTCATTTCATACATGTACTAGGCCTTCATTCAATTGCATTTACAAGGGTTCTTGTTCTTACCTGTAGTTTTTATGGTTCAATTACAATTTTTCTTGGGACCAAGTTCTGCAAGGTTCTCTAATACCAATCCAGATGGATCCAATGGAGGTCTTAATAATCTCAGGGTTCTTCCCCCATATAAACCCATTGATTGTAGAAAGAAAGACGAAAGCCTAACACTACGATTAAGGCCATGGAGATTGTAATGAATCTCATGGTTCTTCCCCCATATAAACCCATTGAATCTAGAAAATAAAACTAAGATAAAGGCCTAAATGTAGGAAACATCACAAGAGAACAACAATTTGAAAACATTAAATTTATAGTTTTTCACATTTTGGCATATGTCTTCCATGTTCAAAATTCCCATTTAACTGAATCTTTAGTGAATTTGTCAAAATTATTAACTATGTCTTGCTTTTGTTGTCGTGTACATTACATATATATTGTTTTTCTGAAGTTTGAACATATGGACCAAGTTTTTGAAGCACCATAACTTTAGCAAAATCAACTGTGGTCATGATTCTCATCAATAGTTTAAAATTTAAATTATCAAGATGGCCATTCAAACTCAACACTTAATAAAATTAATTAACATCATAATTTGGAAAATGGTATGATTCAATAATTTTTATGTTCATTCTTGAAAACTTGTAATCATAAAAATTAGTTTAGCATGGGCACTTGTTAGCGACGATCCTGTTCAAACAAGCACAACCTAGAGGCAGTTTGGGTTTATGACATTTACATACTGTTTATCAATAGTAAATACTAAATACAATCAAATGTTGAGTTGATGAATGAGTGTGTGAATGGCTGTTATAGGAGAGATCACTTTTACTTTACAAAAACTGTATTCATAGAAAGTGATCACTATTAGGCTCTGTCTGGCAGTGATATTGACTGGCATCTCTTGATTGAACTTTCTGCTGTTGGGACCATCAATATCTGTCCCAGACGAGAACTTTCTTCTTCAGATTTATATTAATGATAAAAGATATTTTAGCTTAACTGAAACTATTCACATTGGCAGTCTAACCCCAAACTTTATCCTTGAGTTTTTTGTTAGGGATTGAATAGCTTGCCTGTAAGAATTCCTTGTCGCTGCCTTAGTACCTCCCTCTCTTTTTTCCAATCCCAAACTGCAGGACTACAGCTGATATTGCTATAGCTTTTTGGTGAATTCTAACTTTTAAATTAAGCCTTGAATGGGTTGTCCATTTCAATCATGTGATAAACAGCTAGCAGTGTAACTGTATTTGCTCTTGTGGCATTTTCAGTACATTGGCTTTTGAAGTTGTACAGTAATAAGTATTTTTAATTTACTATCTATTCCTTCCATTGTCTTTTTTATTTAGAAGTGGAGGAAACTAGTAGCTTAAATTAGATGGAAGCAAAATTCCTCTGATTTTGGATAGGCTGGTAGTGATATCTTCACTTGTTGGAAAACATGGCCACAACTTCAAATACTTAAAAATTGATAATTGAACGAAGGTACTAATTTAGAAATTTGATTTGGAGATGGGTGTTGGTACGGGTACAGGAGATGGGGATGGGTACTGGTATGCCATTTTCAAAAAAAGGTTGGAGACGGGTGCTAAGAGACATATATATATCAGACACTGGATATCTTTAAAAAATTTTAAATATTTAAAAATAAAAAATAAAACTAACATCTTAAAGTATTGAAATAGATTAGTTATATAGATATTTGATAATCATCATCATGATTAGAAAAAATAAATTTAAAACCATAATCACCTGGAGATGACAAAGAAACTAGGAGAGGAATCCCATTATTTTTAAAAGCATAGTATCAGGAACCTTGGAGATGACTATATTATCAATCAATTGATAAAACTTCAATGCATGTACAGATCTTAAGCCTTATTATTGTTTCGTTTCATATTCTTATCTCTCTGGGATTTAATAAGGAAATTTTCTACCACAAATTTTTTTTGTACTTTTATGAAAAAATAGAAAATTACGAGTCTAATAGTGTGTTTATTTAGTTTTTTTAACTTTTGTCAACCACATAGCAGCACTTTAAGAAAGTCCAATGTAATTTATGTGATATATTTCCTCATTTTCACATAACACTTATAAGAGAGGTATAGGAGATGCAAAGAAACTTCATTTGTAAGTCACCTAATGTTTGGAGACATCTCCATATAGGTCTCTGAGATAGGGGCTTGTTTCTGGTGCAGGAGATGAGAACCAAGGATCAGGATACAAGTCTTCTGGTAGCTATGCTTTGGGCATTAGTTATGACCTGAAGGTTGGGTGACTGATTTTTTGTATGGGAAGAGTTATTTAACAAAATATTTGTGGCTTATTTTGATCTATAATGGATCAACTTTCCCATATTCAACGTTATTGATACTATTCAAGCAAGAGATTAGTTATGCCATAAGTAGACCTTGCATCAAAGTTCAAGATGGTGCCAAACTAAAAGGTTGCACCAAAGTCATGAGATTAGTTTGGTTCCAAGCTCTTGCAAAAATCATTTTTAGTCAAAACTGGAGGTTAGTGCTAAAATGTCAGTGCCAAGAATCATATTTATGCAAGAAATGAATTAACATTTAATTCCCTGCTGCACCAAGTTGTTTTGCCAAAGATTGTTTTGTGTCAAGGACTTCTCTAATGTCAAATCAAGACAGAGCAGAGAAGAAGAATAATGAAGCCAGGTGTTTGCTGCTGTTTGAAATTTGCCTAGAAGCCCTTTCAAGGACTTTTTGTAACTGACATTGGATTTGTGTAGGGGATGGGTACATAGGGAAATAAAAAACTGCAGCTCTCAGATGATTCATCTGCCATTTCCAATTAGATCCCTTGCCCCTATAGTTACTGATCATATTTGATATATCTGTTTGGACTTGAACAATCCCTCTACGGGCTCCTCTCATGACCCAAATCAATTCCTCAACTTCAGTGCAGCACTGTTTCAGGATACAGATAAGATTGGAAAATAGGATTTAAGGGTTTACATTGCTCAATCTGTCAAGTGCTGTGTTGATGTGTGTTTTACATGCAGAACAGGTAAGAGAATATACCTCTTATTCAAGAATCCATTCCTCTCATTTTAAGCCTCAAAGAAACCAATACACAAGTTGCCTGCCACCTACTTAGGGCTCATTAATAAAATTCAGGATTTAAAGACTTTAAAACATCAAGAATAAGAAAATAAAAAATAAATTGCTGAATACTATTATGCACAATTTAACTGCTATTTAGATTGCAAGAAATAACCAAAATAGAGAGAAAGGGTTAAGGAAAAAAGGAACATATTATATTTGCAATTAAATTTCAGACAGAGGCTATTAAATATTTCAAACAGATCTTCACAGCAGCCTCCCTTCAATGAAAAGAGTATTTACTCAGTTGCTTTTAAGGTGGTGCAATCCATGATAAACATTTGGAGTGTTAATAATTTATCATAAGAAAACCTTATTCAAATTATTCCTCAGCAGAATTTTATCAGAAGTTAATGCATTCAAAATTGCAAGAGCACAAATTGAAACATGACATTCACTATTCCACAAAAATATTTTTTCTGTATTTCAATTTCTACTTTTTATAGCATTAAAAAAGGCCACTGAAACAAAGATGAATCAATAATATAAAATTCAGAGATATCCTATTGCTAGACCATTTGGCCTTTTGGATAGATGTAGCAAAAGCATGTTTCCATTCTTTAAATATAAAAAATACCAAAGCAAACTACAATAAAGCAAGAAAGAAAAGATATATCTACCATCCCCCAACTTATTGGATTACTATGTAACATGATTCCAAATCCATATGAAAAAGTTTTATGGCTGCTGCTGGAATCTACATAAACACAACCCAAATCTATGTAAACAAGCCATAACATTATTAAAAATTGAAATCATTCTTGATGAAGAGAGCAGAAAAACTAGTTCCCAAGATGCATGCTAGATCCCTTATCATCTCCCGCAACATTAGTGGACTCATCCTTGAAACAATCTGCTTTGCAACCTTATGCTCCAACTCAGACTTCTGGTCCTGGAAAGGAAGAGGGAAGTGGTTTGATGCATTCACTGTTAGGTTTTATCCAAGGTTTGACATTGACTATTGGTTTTATAGCAGGCTGGCCCAACACCATGTGGATTTTCAAATTAGAAACCACCTTGTTTGAGGATGGGTCTTAGTCAGCAAATCAAATAGACAAATGGTATATGTCTGCAATGATTTGATGCAGGCCCCTACCAACTGCCATGCCATTGCCTTCATGAACCTGCTTCTCCAAGACCTTGAAAATAGCGACAATATTATGCAGAGGCTTGGCATTGTGTTCACCACCTCTTGCAATTATTAGTTGCCTCCTAGTATAATTTCACTGCCTCTCTAAGTTCCTCCACCTTTGTGACAAGCTGATTAGGAGTACACCTGAGTTGGCCTAATGGTGGAGAACTTGTACTCTTGAAAGAGAGGTCACAAGTTCAACTCCTGCAGGGGGTAAGGTATGTACACCTCGTATTGTGGAGCACAAGTTAGGTGCCTCCCTCATATTGGGAGTACGAGGAGTCCCATATACTGTAAGCCATCTGTAGACCCAAAAACAGACCACCTGGTATCGTGGACTATAAAAGGACCTTTCCTTTCCTTTCCTTTTCACCCTTTTCAATGTAACATATAGATTCTTGATCCTTTTCTTGGGAGATGTTTGTGCCTTCTTCCATTATCCTCCACATTGAATATCCTCTCCTCTCCTCTTTGTCATGAGCTCAATGTGTTGTTTTCACACAACTGTCAACTAAATGGAGAGGTGGGAAAGTAGTTTTCAGAACACTACCATCAACCATGGCCACAATCTTTCCCTGATTAGGTTCCTTATCTAAATCACTACCCAGATTTTTGCTAAAATTCATAGGTTTCATAGGAGGGTTTTCCATTTCAACTAACAACTGGGAGACTGTATCACTATATCCTAGTGCCCCTTATATCTGTGGCTGGACGTTTTCAAGGGGTCTGAGTGAAGGTCTTAGGGTTGTTGGTTTGCATTCTTTTCTTCTCAATTGTTCTAGGAGCCATGGTTAGAGAAAAATTGTGGAGAGGCAGTTGTTGAGAAACAAAAGTACTGTGAGTGAGAAAGGTAATTGGTCTTTCTTTACCCTGTACATACTAGTAGGAGTTTGAGCCCATTAAATGTACACATCACCACACAGGAATTTGGTGTTAGCAACAAATTTTTCAGCATCTCTATTCCATTAACTCTTGCTAAGAGAGATCTCAAAACCACCAATCCTAGCTTCAGCAATATCACCTCCACACCCAAATAATTCATCTGTACAGAAAAAAACTACTCAACATCACTCACAAAACACAGATAATGGATTGATCCATTTATGATGGGATAATTTATTTGTTAGTAGTCCAACCATGACAATCAAGTTCTTAAATTATAAAGCTTATACAAAGGGTGTTAAAAACTTATAACAATTAATAACAAAAAGATTGCAAAAAGGAAAAGAAGATATGGATGTTCACCAATTATTTTGCCATGGGATAGTTTATTTGTTGTTATTCCAACCATGACAAACAAGTTCTTAAATTGCAAAGCTTATACAAAGGGCATTCAAAACGTACAACAATTAACAACAAAAGGATTGGAAAAGGAAAGGAAAACAAGGACATTCACCAAGAATTTCATGCTCCCAAATTGTTCCATGACTTTAACTTGCACAAAGCCTATGATTGAAATCCTATAGATTCATCATGATCAACGTACCTTCCACCTGGTTGAGAATGAAAGCAAGGATAGAATCTGACTCTTGTGACCGATGGCACCATGATCTAAGTAACTTGTAGTTATGACTCTTAAGTTAAAGCATAATTTGGGGCCTTTAACAATCCCCACTGATAAATTTCAAATTTTTAATGACCCTTGGGGTCCAACAACATAATGGTGCATCCCAGTTAAATACCCACCATCCTAAGGGTTACCCTTAATAAGGATTTAAATTTGTTTATCATTCACAAGCTCTTCAAGCGGTTCCCTAACCCTTTGGTCTACCTCTCCCTTATTCAAATGATTCTTGCAATGGTTTCTCTACATAGACAAAGTCCATTTAGCTAGGTATTATGCTTACCATGTTGCCTTATCCCCTTCATTCAGCAAACAACCATCCCCAACTAGAGGAATATGATAGCAAAGTTTATACCTTGACCAAATCTCACAGCTGCCAATTTTTTTGTCTCTGGCTAATCCCTTATTAAGATTGTCAAGAATCATCTTTGGTTGAGTTTCAACAATGATTTTCCAGGTGACAACTTGTAGTAGTCTAAAGGCTACACCAAATGCCAAAGGCTTCCGCAAAGATGTTAGAGGTCACTCATAAGCAATGATCAAGCCATAGAATAGGGTTACTTGTATCCTATTTGCAATTCCTCTAGCCCCTTATAGTCTTTGGTTGCCTATAGCTGCCCCCATCAGTGTTAAACTTATACAACCTCAGATCCAGCATACCTTGGCTTGGCTCTTTTATTCTGTCAATCACCCCTTCACTGGGGAGGAGTTTTTTGATGTCACTAGCTTTAACTGAAAGGAGAATAGAAATTTGTATTGCATTTCTTGGAACTAATCTTTTGTGAAATTATTATTCCATGAAGTCAATTTTGAAATTATAAAGTATGATGATTATTAAGGAGATCTGGATGAAATTTGTCTCTAGGTTGATAAGACTGCCCTTTTCGAACATTTTTTGAAATTCAGAGAGCCCTTATTGTTCTCTCAATAATTGGGAGATGGTGGAAACTCCATAGAGCTGGTACATCTATTAATGAAATTTCAATTTTTTTCTAGAAAAAATTGTTGAGTTTGGTGATTTCCCAGGAATTGCCAAAACCCACTTCACCCCCCATGTGGAAAGCCCTCCTAAGTTGTTTTAAAGTACATTTCACAATTTATTATAAAAAAGATAATTCACCTAGTGTAATGAAATAAATGAAAAGATAAGTTTACCTTCACCATCTTACTCAATGAAATATTGTTTTAATTAGTTTATATCTTATATAAAGTAATTTCATCAAGGATAGATAATTTGTTGGATCAGCTGCAAAAAGTAAAGTTTTTGACCAAATTGTACTTGAAGGTAGGTTATCACCAAGTCAGGATTCATGACAGATATAGTGGAAATTGGTGTAAAAAATATAAGCAAGGCTAATACAAGCGGTTATTGATGTTTGGTTTATGGAGCAAGTGGATGTAATTCATGATAATTTTGAGTGGCTTTATAAGACCTTGCATAGAGCACTTTAT
Organism: Sequoiadendron giganteum; assembly: GCA_007115665.2. Taxonomy (NCBI): domain Eukaryota; kingdom Viridiplantae; phylum Streptophyta; class Pinopsida; order Cupressales; family Cupressaceae; genus Sequoiadendron; species Sequoiadendron giganteum. The sequence continues at coordinate 562,202,012 of CM021107.1, read as the reverse complement.
CATTGTGTATGTGGATGATATACTATTGTTTAATTAGATGTGTAAATGGCATCTCCTGTATTTGGAGCAGTGCTGGAAACTCCACCTCAAAACTAATTGCAATTGAACCTGAAGAAGTGTGGGTTTGCATGCCAATCACTTATGAATTTGAGTTTTGTAGTCGGAGGTAAAGAGTTGAAGATGAGAAGATAAATCCTATTAGTATTCATGCCATTTAGATCTAGCCAACACCTAATTTGACCAAGATGCATAGTTTAGTAGGAGCAGCTTGGTTCATTTCTAAGTTATCAGGAACTAGGTCACCATTAAATATGTTTTCTAAAGGGAAAGATTAATTAAAAAGACTTAACACCCATGGGATCTATTCTTTTAACTTGACCTAACTACCCATTCGCAGTAATGTGGGCCACTAGCCACTCTTGGAATCATTGCAGGTGCTATTTTTGATTTTATTTTTGTTGTTTGAAGTTACAAACCTTTGAGCATTCACTATGGAGTATAGACAAGGGAGTAACATAGACAAATGTAGAATTTTAACTAACTATGTAGAGATGTGAGCTTTTGAGGATTCTGTTAATTGCTGCCGTTTATGGTAATTATCATGAAATTGTAGATTAATTTGAAAACACCATCATGATCATGTGTTTAATATAGTCAAATGTTGGCTCATTTGATGCCAGAGAAATTGAGTTATATCTTCAGCATAATCAGCAATAATTACCAAATTTTTGTCCAACACGATAAACTCATCTGATCCTTTAGTATTGAAATATAGTATTATATTATATTATATAGAATCTGCTATAGTTTAGGCATGGTGTAACCCAAATATTTTCAACAAATTAAATGATACAAACTGATGTATTGTTACCGAAATGTAGTTTGATAACAAGCTATGTGCATTTGATGCATCATAATGCAATTCATATGAAACATAACTAACTATTACTTTATTTAGAAATATTCATACTTAGTTTGCATTACTTAATGCAGCCATTTGTTTTGCTTGTATATATAAATGCAACTTAGATTTTTTCCCTGGGATGATTTTTAATGCATATTTTGCATTCTCTTCTATTTTTTTTAATGGTTTTTCTCTTTATCATGTGCTTTCAGATGTCGTGACAAGCAACGAAAAGAAACTTCTCGACTCCTGTCATGGAATGGAAAGTTTACAGCTATGAATCAACTACTTTTAGAGGAAAATGAAAGGCTGAGGAAGCAGGCAACCCAATTAGACAGTGAAAATCAGTATTTACGTCAACAATTGCACTTAATGCATGCACGTGTTGGCAGTAACCCTGCATCTCTCCAGCAGGTTCTCCCTTGTTTTTCATTGCTTTTACATGTGTTTGCAAATAGTCTAATGTGATGATTTTTTATTACAAAACTTCCTTTATACTAATATATAAAATTTTAAAGTGCCGCCTAAAACTTCCACAGTAACTAGAGTACATTTGAGGCTGATTACCAAATTTCATGAAGAGCTGTCCATTCTCTTGCAATTCATACACTTTGTCTTCTGCCTCTTCTTTTGGTCTCCAAAAGATCTGAATTAAAATTGTAATTTAGGGATCACACACTAGTTATGGACTTAATGTGTTATAAATGAAACTCCAACAGTACTCAAATGCAAATTAAATACTGAAATTGTTTAAAAATAGGTTTTTTCTGCAAAAGAGAGCATGTAAAGAGGGCAATTTTGTGGGAGAGATGTATGCCTTGAACTTTGAGTTCTTCATTTAAATACATCTATTTTTATAGCTTTACATTGCATAAATAAAAAAGGTTACTAAAAATAGTAAATGAAGTTGAGTTACCGGTTTAGAGACGAGTGCGGGTATGGGTACCGAAACCCAGTATGACAGACAATAATTTTTTTCCCCTTGGGTACGAGCACCAGATATATATATACACTAAGTCACAAGGTTTGACAAACTTTATGCATGGAGTTCAAATTTTATCAAATATGAAATATTAATTTGAAATTTGCCGAATTTCTTTGCACGAAAAAAGCGCTGTTTGTTTTCATTAAAATATATTATTGAAAACTAATTTTTAGGGTTTTATAAAGCGATTTCTAGGGTTTGTGATTTTTTTTAATAAAATGGCACTATATTAATCTATCTATCAATGTTAAACCATTTTGACAATTTTGCGGATATATTACTTATATTTCTTATAAATTTTTTTTACATAAGGCAAATTTAATGCCAAACTTTTTTCCTTGCCAAATTTCATTCGAATTTCAATGTTGCCGAACTCAAACTTGAATTCGAACCTTGTGACTTAGTGTATATATATATATATATATATATTATGTTCAAACTTATAAATTATAAGAACAAGGATGCTCATAATTGCCAATAAATAGAATAAAACATAATTTTGACATAGTAACTTATAATTGTTCAATTCGTGATCACTTCACAAGTACAATAATTGATTCTCCTTAAAAAATATAATAGAGAAATAAAAATTCAAAGAAGCCTGCATACCTAGCTAGCTTCTTGGTCAATATTGATCATAATTCAGTGAAAAGTAGAATATTACACCCAATGCAGCATAATCAGCAAACAAAATAGTCAATGTAAGTGGTACAAAAGTTAATGCTGTCTATGCAGCAGAGATCTTTGGTCAACATAGTCAATATAGCAGAGCTCTTTGGTCAACATTGTCAGATAACCACATTTAAGAAGAGTAAGAAGAGTCCATCAAACAAGGGTCAATGCAGGTGTAGAGGGTCAATGTTGAAGATCTGGTGTGCTGATTCACAAATGATGTCAAATTTATAGTCTGGCCCAAACATTGTCTTTTGCCCCCCTCCTATGATAGTGCTGGTCAAATAAGAGAGTAAATGATGGAATGATGCATTTGTGAGGATCAATTAATGCTATCTACACATGTTCAATTGGAAACAATAGCCCTAATTTTTTTAAAAAGACGGTTATAAGTTCTTGGTCTGCCAAGACAATATCAACTTTATATTGGAATTCATTAGAAAACAATATCATATTTAGTAATTGATGGTGTCATACTCCTTTCATGGACCAATTTTGTAACTGCTGTTGTTTTTCTATTCTTAGATTGTGGGGCTCCTATATGGTATGTGTCCTTCACAGAAAGACCCATAGAGAACCAAGGCACTTGGGTAGTACCCTAGGCGTACCCAGGGCCGAATCCGCACTGTACTAGGACCCAAACTGAACCCATGCGCGTACCCGGGTCAAATATGAAGGACCCAGTAACTTAGAAATGAAGGATTCTCCTTGAAAAACAAAGAATCATCCCTCATGAGGGCAACATGTCTTCCTTGGAAGTTGAAATGAATTGTTGAATAAAGAGAAATAACTTGTAAACTGAAATTAATTGCTGGTTGATCATGCTGAGGTCATAACTCCTTGACCATAGCTTAGTGTTCAAACTTCAATCTTCAGATATGCATTGGATTGCATAGGTCATAGACTAGTTTTGATACACCCAAAGAAAACTCCACCACCCTTTAGAGGCATGTGGACAAGTTGCCAAGAGTAAATTGAAATTTCCACTCGAAAGGGCCCTGAAAATGAAAATTAGAAAACATAGAAATTTTTATTTTTATTTTATTTTAAAAGGTTTTAGTCTTCTACAAAAACTGTCACCTAGATGAACTGAACTGCTTCTGTATTATAAAGAATCTACCTTTCCCAAGGAAAAAAAATTGATCCCACAATCATACATGAATCATCAGCTGGATTTATCTCTCTTTCTATGGAAGCTCAGTCCAAGAAACTTTCAATGGCTCCGAAGGATGTCCTACAATGCCACCAAAAGTCACCTTTCCTTTTGAGGCTCATGGATCTTCACTTTCCTTATTATCGAGCTAACTAGTGCTCTTCTTGCTTCTATTTTAAATATCATTTTCCAGTCATATTCCCAATCCTCGCCTGCTGTCTGAGTATGCTTATAGTGTTTTGGACAAGCTCTTGTAAGTTGCCCATGCTCATGTAAAATTTTATACCTAAAAAGGATGTTATTTTTTAGTAATCACCAAATTGTTTCTAAGAAAATTGCATTACCTACAAGTTAATCATGGTTGGGAGGCCCTTAACTAGATCCAAATGAACTCATAATTGTCCATGGTTGGTATTGGTCATCTGTTGAGCAATTTGGAAAATCATTAAATGCATTTTCAAGAAATTATCGATCTTCTCAAATGTTGAGTTGTACCAAAATTCTAAATGCAAAACTGACATGCCAACCCAAATTGGGCCAGAGGAGATGGTTTCATTCAGTTGGTTGAAGATTACTGCCATGTATTTAATGAAAACCTTAACCCTTTCTGTTAAACAAAGACCTCTCAGAAAACAATCATTTTGTCAGTGGGGAAGGATCATCAGAGAATAATTACTTGGTAACATAATTGTCACAGGTTTGCCTTGTAAAGCCCATTTGGTTTTTAATGATCTGACACTTGGAAGAGAGGTCTAATGCCCTTGAATTGGCAGCTGATAGTCTTCATCGCGACAGGAATTTTATCAACCAGAGCATTGAGAACAACATCCATATTTGTGTCTTCAGATTGCTGACAATTTTATTGTATTCATGGGTGGGGCTAAGCTTAGCCTTATTTCTGACTATTATCTGTAGAAGTCTTCTTAATTCCTCAATAGTAGAGTTGGACATAGTTGGATCCGCTATCTACTATCCTCTAGTTTGGGTCAATTCATCAAATATATTATTTTAGTAAAAAGTAAAGAAAAGTTACATAGTATTAAATAGAAAGCTACACTTCCTGTGTTTCTGTGAAAGAAAACAATTCTAGAAAATAAAGAATGTAAGCTTGAGCCATCAAACATGTACACATGAAACATAGATATATATGTGGATAAAAACCTTAAAGAGGTGAAGCAGTTAACCAGAATGTCAGGTACCTTTTTATTCCTTCTAGATTCACAAAGGAACAACCTACATTGTGACTTCTCATTGCAAATTGATTGCAATTGCTTTCCCTATTTCTTTCTGAATTTCCTATGTCCTCAGAAGTGATACTAGAATCTTTAATGGCTGGTTCTCCTTTAGTGATTTGGCTAGCGAGTCAATTTTTTTCAGTCACATTGCCTTCTTGTCTCCCCTAATGGGCAATTATCAAAGTGATGCACAGCGTACTGACTAGTGTTGTACTAACTTTTGACTCAATGATTAACCAAGTCAGCTTCATTATGATTTGCCTCGTTCCATTTGATTTTTGCATTGGACACGTCCACTTGGCCCTAAGCCTTGTTTTTCCTCTACCCATGGCATGCAATTCTGTAGAGTCTTGATGAAAGAGTTGCATAGATTTCACAATTTGGTAAAATCCTTGTTGGTACAACTGGAGTTGGCCCTTAAGGTGAAGGAATGCAATCCACAATGGAGGACACGTTCAAATCTGGAGAAGGATAGGCTTGTACACCTCAAAAGGTTAATGGAACAACAACTTTCTTGTGGAATGCTTGCATTGGGGGGATTTTATACACCAAATTGTTCATGTTTTACTGTGACCTAAAATACTACCTTTACCTTTCACCTTTTATTATCAAAATAACCACAACTGAAAACAAACTTTTTCAATAAGAGATCTTGAAAGGTTTTCTATCTTTCCAACCTTTTTCAGAAACTAAAAGTATAATTCCTGGGCCCCTCAAATTTTGGGAAACAAGTTTGCACCAACTTCAACTCTATGCTGCAAGAAATGAGGAATGAGGAAGCATGACAACAATGAAAACATTGTGAGACACTGATTGTGGAAGGTTTTCCATAAGAAATGACCATGTAACAACCACATGTATACATATATAATGTGCATTTTTAGGGAAGAAAGGTTAGGGAAGAAATGGCTTGAAAGTGGAATAATGTCTTTGCTGGTTTTTTTAAAATAATATCCTTCTGGTAGCTACGTTACTAAGGATTATAACTATTATGTATTAGTTTTTAGTATTTTCCTTTATTTGTTAAAGAAAAGTTGTGGATATAAAATCTTTGCTAAATATTTTCTCGAATTATGATTGTATGAGTGCTGTTTGGAAAGACTTGAAGGGTTGATAAATTATTGCACATTGTGAGCAGACAGTATTGCCTGCAAATGACACTACCTCTGATTCAGTTATAACAAGCGGGCAACTACAACAACACTCGCCTCAGCATCCTTCCTGCGGTGTAAGTACCTCCAGGTGAGTTTTCTAAAATATGTTAGATTTGTTTTCCACCAGAGGTTGGATACAATTAACATATTTAAAACATGTTGCAAGTGATACTGGATTAATTCATTAATGGCAGGTTGTTTACCATAGCAGAGGAGACTTTGGCAGAGTTTCTAGCAAAGGCAACAGGAACTGCAGTGGATTGGATCCAGATGCCTGGGATGAAGGTTTAAAGTTTATAGTTATACTTCGATAAAATTTGTCTTTTTTTTTTGTGATATATTTCACTAAATATTCCTAATTTTTTTAGAATTGTTTCAATATTTAATGTGATTAGGTACTTAGTTATTTTCTCATTATTGTGTGCCTTTAGCCTGGTCCGGAATCCATTGGTGTGGTGGCTGTTGCACAAGCGTGTGGTGGATTGGCTGTGCAAGCATGGGGTGTTTTTGGGATGGAACCTTCTAAGGTGATTTTTAATCATTTGGCATTTGCCTGTCACTGCTTTAAATTTAAGAAATCTTCCAGGATTGTTGCTTGCTTGTGAGTTCTAACAATCAGTCTATGAGAATGAAGCTACAGTTATTTTGCCAAACCTGGTGGCTTCTATTCTCACATTTGTGCTAGTCTAGCATTTGCCAGCCTTGATGTTAGTAGCTCATCCAGCATACAAAAGAAAAACTTGTGCTTAACTTTCTTTTACCAATGGCTCTTTAATATACATGTTAAGGTTTGATTTACAGTTCATCTATGAAATTTCTCAAGTTTTTATATCTTAAAACTTAAGATCAAAAGAAGATTAGATTCTGCTTGTGCATAACCTGTACATTGCCTACATCCTCTGGAATCAATTGTTTGAAAGTTACTTCAAGAGGTCTCATGCTGTCTTAAACTATGAAATTTCTGATAGCATTTTCTAAAACTGTTGGTGATTTAAACAGCATGATTTGGAATTTGAATTTTACATTCTAGATGAAACTTGTTTTTCTATTAAGAATTGAACTCTTAATGAAAGAAAATTGCTTAGTTTTAAATAGTTGAAATCATAGTTACCAGTCTTGGACTTGGCAAAAAAACTTAGTAATTTTGGAAGAGTATGATATACAAATTTTTTTACAAAGAACACAAATTTTTGAAAATTTTGGTCTGGCAAAATGAACCAGCAGGCTCCATTTTGGTCTGCTCTGACTTGGAACTGGGAGATTCAGCAAGTCTTGTAACATTGGTCGAAAGTTCGAAACACACTTTATTGGAAGACTACATAACAAAATCGATGAAGTAGCATCCAACCATCTTCAAAACAAACTCACAACAACATTCAAGCACCCGGAATATGATTGAAATAAACACAAAAATCTGCTGCAACAATCTTAAACTTAGCTATTTAAATATGCATCAAATGCTTCACAACTTATTGAAATCAGATTACATATGTTTTCCAGCCATATGGGCTGATGAAAAACTATTGAATAACAGGTTTAAATCTGGAATATAACAACAAACATCTCATACAATCCACAAATCCTCTTTCCTCAAATCAAACTCCCTGCATTGTGAAACATGCTCTCCAATTTGCAATCTTCACTTTGTCAATCACTGCTGCAATAACTTGCAATATTCAACTCTGTTTGCTGCTGTATATCACCTCAAAAACCTGCAACAATAATGGAGTTTGGGCCCCTTCCCCAAGAGCTACACCCAAAAAATCTCCACCTCAAAACAAGGCATCAATAACAGGAGTTTGAGAGAGGAAAATCATTGTAGTTTCCCAAAACTACCAACCAAATCCTCCTAGGAAAATCCCACGCCCAGCTTGGGATAATGTATAAAATATATTAAAATAAATATTATATGCTCCAAAAAGCATCTTGGTAACCACTCCCAAGAATTTGCTCAAAATAGATGACAACTCGGATTCCCACTCTCCATGCGCAAGAACCCAACTTGGCAAATGAAACGGTCAACTCAACATGGGTGCCCAGATTCTTCAAGGCCATTTTTAGGAGCATTTAGTGGGCTGTCATAACCTGCAACTCCCCCCAAAATCCCACGCCAAGATTGGCAAAATGAAATTCAAAGCTCCTATTTAGACTAGTTCCCACACCAAAATTTGCAACATTATTAAATAATCAACTATTTTTGTTAGTTTTATATGATCAGATTAGAATGAAAATTAATTCAAAATTGACACAATGACACAGCCAATACCCTGGGAAAACCCTCCAACTTGAGGGAGAAAAACCCAGCCAATATATCTCCTATATATTGATATAAATAAGAGCAGCAATCTGCTTACAAATTGGGCACAAACACAATGCCTCAATGATACAATAAACAGCACCTCTCTTAGATGCAATGATACAAATATGATGATTCTCCTTGAATCAATCTGCTGATACAAAATTCGATCTACTTCTTCAGTCGCAGTTCTCCTCTTCTTCTTCAAATGAACTTGATGATCAAATGAAGGATAAACATCAAGTATATATACACATCAAAATGGACGGTTGTGACCTTTCAACAAGAAGCCGGCCCCAAAGAAGAAACACATCTTTTGCTGGGAGGGCGCGATTCTCAAGAAGGTTGGCTCCATCAAATAATAAATAATAATATTTAATTTGACTTTTAATATTTAATATTTTAGCCTTTAATTAAATTGCTTCTTTAAGTAAATCGATTATGAATAAATTTAAATAGCTACAACTATATTTAAATTTATCTTCCAAACAGATCGAACTGGAGTATTCATCACGTAGCTGCAAAATATCATTAACACTCCCTCTCAGCTAGGGAGGAATACTATCATATGTGTAAAACATATCACCTCATAGTGATGTTTAATCAACATGGTTACATCCATGAAAGAAAGAGCTTATCACCTCATCATGAAAGCATATCACCTCATCGTGATATCAACCATCATGGCTACCTCCATAGATGGTATGTACAAGTGCTCATCACACAAAGTGATGTTGTCACCTCATCGTGACTTTCACCATGGCTCTCCTAGAGGGTTAAACACAAGCACAAGAGAAATCATCACGGACTCCCTCACGTGATGCTGTCATGGAGTCACACACATGACATCCACCATGGCTCTCCCAGAGGGTGGAATCAAGGGATTTCTTCTCGAACCTCTCTTACAGAGAAGAACTCATTAACAAGGGATTTCACCTCAAACTTCTCTCACAAAGAAGAACTCATTAACGAGGATCACTGGTATTGAGACTCCTTCTTAGTTAAGGCTGCATTCTCCACCATACCAAGCTTATCTCGAAAGTACACAAACTTTATCCTGGAGAGGGGCTTGGTGAGAATGTCTGCCGTTTGCTCATCAGTGCTGATATATCTCAACTGTATAGCTTTCCTCAATACCATATCTCTGATATAATGGTATTTGTTCTCAACATGCTTTGTTCTGTCATGAAACACCGGATTGATAGAAAGCTTCACACAGTTCTGGTTATCACAATGAATGATATTAGGCTCCATTGATTGTCCAAACAATCCTGCGAGGAGCTTACGAAGCCACACTGCTTCATGAGCTGCCACACAAGCTGCAATGTACTCTACCGTTGTTGTACTCAATGCCACTGAAGACTGCTTCCTGCTGCACCAGAATATCATAGCAGAACCCAAACTAAAGCAACAACCAGAGGTACTCTTCCGATCAGTAACACTCCCTGCCCAATCAAAATCAGTAAAACCATGCAACTCCAAATCCACACCTGTAGAATATCTCAATCCATATCCAACTGTGCCATGCAAGTCTCTCAGGATATGTTTAGTTGCAACAAGATGTATTTGTCTTGGTTCACATGAACTGACTAAGTGCACTCACTACATAGCAGATATCCGGTCTAGTGTTAACTAGATACATCAATGAACCAATCAGTTGCCTGTACATCGTGGAATCCAACAATTCCGAACTAGCTGCAACCTCCTTCAACTTATGTAAGTTGGTCTCCGTAGGTGTAGACATAGGTTTGCAATCAATCATACCAAACCGCTTCAGAATGTCAATGGTATACTTTCCTTGACTTAGAATCATCTCATCTGACTTTTGCCAAACTTCTAAGCCAAGAAAGTAATGCATGAGACCAAGATTCTTCATTTCAAACTCAAAAGCTAACTCCTTACATTTTAGAATGAGGTGTTCTTCTCCAATGATAATCAAATCATCAACATACAAGACCAAAATCAATGCTTCACCATTTATTACCTTGAAGTAGAGGTTAGAATCTGCATCATTCTTTAAGAAACCCAAACTCAATAGGTAACGATCAATCCTTTCGTACCAAGCATGAGGAGCCTGCTTAAGACCATACAAGGCCTTCTTCAGCTTGCAAACATGAGACTCCTTCCCATGTACCTCAAATCCATCGGGTTGCTTAATGTAAACCTCTTCTTCTATTACACCATTCAGAAAGGCTGTCTTTTCATCCATTTGGTGAATCTTCCATCCTTTAGATGTAGCAATAGCAATAATGGTACTGACAGAAGTATAACAAGCCACAGGAGAAAAGGTTTCTTCATAGCCAACTCCCTCCTTTTGTGAGAACCCTCTAGCCACGAATCTTGCCTTGTACTTCTGAATGCTCCCATCAGCCGCATGCTTGATCTTGAAGAGCAATTTAGAAGACACCACAGATTTGCCTTTGGGTCTAGGAACAATATCCCAAACATCATTCTTAAGTATGGATTGATACTCCCTAGTCATAGCATCCTTCCAAACTTGTTGACTAGAAGCTTCCTCAACATTGGAAGGCTCTGACTCAATAATCTGACTCATCAAGGCTACGTAACTAGAGAACTTATTAGGTCTCTTACTTTCTCTAAAGGTTCCTCTTGGGGCTGCAAAACTTTCTGCCTCTTGCATTATTTTCCTGGCCCAAAGAGGTCTCTTCCTTCCAATCACAATATTTGTAGGCCCATCAGTAGGTTCCAAGGGCTTAGCTGGATCATCATCTTCTTTAGGTTCTGGAACCTCCCTTTGATTCTCAGGGACATGGTCAACTTCCATATCCTAAGGAGGTTTTTCTTCATCGATCTCCATATGAGTGCCCTTGGATCTTCTGAATGCAACATCCTCCTCAAATGTAACATCTCTACTGATCTCAATAGTCTTATGACTTGGGATGTAGATTCTATAGGCTTTTGATGTCTCACTATAGCCTACCAAAATTCCCTTCTTGCCAGAAGGTTCCAACTTAGTCCTCTTTTCCTTTGGAATATGAACATACACTGGACACCCAAAGATCCTCAAATGACTTACTTCAGGCTTCACCCCAGAGGCTTCTTCAGGAGTTATATTTTCCAAGATTTTGTGAGGACTTCTATTCTAGACATAAATAGCAGTCCTGGATGCTTCAGCCCAAAGAGAGATTTGCAGGTCTTGATCATATATCATGGCTTTGACTGCTTCCATGATAGATCTGTTCTTTCTCTCCGCAACACCGTTCTGTTGAGGATTATAAGGAACGCTAAGCTCCCTCTTAATCCCTGCTTCAATGCAAAAGTTACGGAAGATACTAGAAGTGTATTCTCCTCCGTTATCGGATCTCAAAACCTTGATCTTCTTCCCGAACAAATTCTCCACTTGAGCTTTGAATTCTCTGAATCTTTCTAATACCTCCTTAGATTCTTTAGATCTCGAGAAATAAATCCAAGTCTTTCTAGAGTAGTCATCAATAAAAATAATGTAATACAAGAAACCACTCGAAGACGCAACAAACATTGGACCACATAAATCAGAATGAATGAGATCAAGAATACATTTAGATCTACTTTCTCTATTGTGAAATGGACCTTTTGTGTTCTTACCTAAGGCACAACCTTTACATGTACCTTAATGCTCCTGGTTGAATTTCGGAAGGCCGACGACCATCTTCTCCATGATAGGTAGCGCTCGAAAGTGAAGGTGAGCCAATCTTCGATGCCAAAGATCACACAAACTTGCAAAGTCATGCACTAGAGCCTGAATGGGGCGCGTGCATAGCCTATAGAGACATTTATGTCTAACTTCAATCATCCGAGCAATCTTGATGTTAGAGTTCTTCACCCATATGAGAACTTTGCCTTTAGAAAAGGCAACTTGATAACCCTTGTCTTCCAAGGCTGAGATGGAAACAAGGTTTCGCTTGATGCTTGGAACGAATAGCACATCATCCAACTGTAAGGAATCGCCAAAATCCAAGTGCAGAGATGAGGTCCCAACTCCCTTAACCGAGTAACTAGCATCATCTCCAATAATAACTTGTTCGCTAGAATCTTTCATCACCAAATCAGATAGATGCTCCCTAAATTTGGTGATGTGGCGAGAGGCACCACTATCTATCAGCCAAGTGTTGGTGTTCGTAGATACATTGCTAGACAAGGCTTAATAGAATAAGTATTCACTTGTATCCTTCTGCATGGAGGCTTCATCGATTTTAGCAAAGTTAGCCTGCTGCTTAGGCCTGGAAGGGCATTCCTTTGCAAAATGACCATACTTGTCACATCGGAAGCATTGGACCTTGGAGAGGTACCTCTTTTTCTTAAATGCAGGGCCACCATCAGCTCCTCTATCTCTGTTTCTTTTGAACTATCACTTAAGGAAAATTAAAGAGAATTATGGATCGCCCAAGGAACAATGTTTCCAAATGAAATCATAATTAAGTGTTATAATCAAAATTCACATGAGGAGTGGTAACTCTTGGAGAAAACAACCTATTAAAGAGAAACCAATCAAGGAGAAGAAGACATATTGTAATACATTTGTATATCTGATTATCACTCCTCGTGGAGCATGGACTGTGGTTCAAACAACTTGAGGATGAAACCCCTCTAGGTTAGAAATTAGAGGACGAAAGCCTCCTAATTTCCATTGCTGAGTTAGTGGATGAAAACCCCTGGTTCAGGCAGATTTTGGAGATATTTCAAAGCCATTTCATTGAAGATAAATTGCTGCAGAAGAGGGACTGGTTTACCAGACACTGAAAAGAGATAATTAGTTCATTCTAAAACTAATTTCTGAGTATTAAATCCAATTCACAGAATTTATTATTAGCAGTCATTTCTGAATCATAACGATATCATATTTATACTAATAGTGAAAACTGAAAACTACTTTAATTTTGAGTTAGGGTTTACTATAGAAAAAAAAGAAAAAGAAGGGATATTACAAAGCCCGAGCAAGGACACAAGAATTCTCAACAATTAGGCAAAATCCCTATGCAACACTGTATAAAATTATCTCACAATTCATGATGAGTAGGTTGAAACCTCTCTTGCTTATCATATATCAAGAGTAGGGAGGATTTGCGAAAAGAAGGCAGGTTGTGGATGGTACAACAAAATTTCATGAAACCATTTATTGTTTGACCATAGTGGAAGAAAAGTATGTTACCAATGCTGGATATTTGTCTTGTCCCCTTTTCCAATAAGTTTCCATGATGATCTCTAAGCCCATTCCCCATTTCACGTGGGCTTAGGGAAGTAATACTAGGGAAATGATTTAATAACCTTTAAGCAGGTTATGCTTTTTATGTCTTCATAAAGTAACCACTTAAAATGTTTTATAATGTGAATTCTAGAGTGGGGGTCTTTGTAATTAAAGTAAACCTCTTATTTAGTCCTTGTAAGTGGTGTTGGAAGAGACACTTGAGAATTTGAAAAGGTTTCCTTTTGGAGGGAAAAGTTGGGAACCAAAGGATGTATGCTTGTTTATTATCTCATTCCCTCATAGATTGGACATCCTATTCATCTATCATTGAAGATCGGAGGACGGCAATCTCTTGATTTCCATCATTGGACTAGTGGACAGAAACCCTGGATTCAGATTTGTGCAATACCACCCAGAGATGGTGTCGGCTTTCATAGTGCCATATTTCTGATTTAAAGTGGCTTCCATCATTGCCAATCCTTGCAGATTTGGGGTAGCTATCACAATGCCATATTCTGATTGTTTTGGCAGCTTCCATAGCACCTATTTTCTTAGCCCTTAGGTGGCTATTACATGCCATTCTTTGAGGGAATTTGGGTGGCTTCTTCAGTGCCATTCTAGGATTGTTGGTGGCTAGGACAGCACCATTTATTGCTGCTGTTATTTTTGTACATACTGGCGGAGATTTGCAATTTTAGAATTGTTCTTGGGTAATTCATTGAATAAGAAAAAAGATAATAAATTGTGTGGCTGCTGTGTATAGTTCATGAGGGTTTTATTTCATTGCTGCAATACATTTGATTTTTGGAAGTCTAATATTCATTTCAGTCATTCTGATTTGTGATGAAAAGAATTCAATTACAATGTGTTGAACATTGTGAAGTGAGTGTTATTTGATCAGATAGTACATAATATTAGATTTGGGAATTCCGAATATTACAATATTTCATAGCGATTTCTCAGCTGTACAACTTGGCATCCTGGACTTTTCTGGGAATATTACTTGAACCCCTTACACCCCTATCTGCATATTATTTTAGATTAACCATAATTAGGAGAAACCATAGAAGGTGGAAAAGAGTAAGCACAAGTTAATGGGGACTAGAGCTTTGACAAATGGAGACTCTGGTGGAAAAGAGGAAGCACAAGTTAGTGGGGACTAGAGCTTTGACAAATGGAGACTCTGGCAACCATCTATAAATTCTGGATGATACCATGCTGGTTGTCAATCAAATTCTTTGTGATTTCATTTGTTTAAAAGATGTTCCATGAAACATGATTTAACTTTGGTATAGATAATTATCAAAATGAAATCAAAATCTTTCTTTCTAAATGTTAAGAGGGAACGAACAAAACTATATTGATAGGATCTTGAGTTGTGAAAAAGGTCTTCTTAATAATAAAGGAAGTGGGTAGAATGAAAAGGAGAACTTGGAAATGTATGTGGTTGATGGATGCTAGGACACCTAATAATCAACAAACTCAGACATTCTTTGTAGAGCTTCAAGAGCCCATTGATTGTGAATCCGTTTAGTCGCACTGGAATCACAAGGTCTGAGGAAACTAAACAGCTGCAGGAATTATTGCTTTTTCACTGAGGCAGACCCTTAAGCCTCTTGTTAGTCTGTCTGGAAGAAGAGTTGGCAAGGAGAAATAGCCAAAGGCTAAGGCTTTCTCCTGCTAGAGTTGGGAGAAAAATCTGGTGGGCATAGTGCTCTCCCAAGTTCTCTATTTTTGGGGAAGGAGGGGGAAGTCAAGGTTCAGGTTAGCATATTGGCAGGAGTGGCTTTGGTGGAGGGGAGTCATAGCGGAATAAGATCTGCCAAATTGAAGATTTGTCTTAGAAAAATCCATTATTATTAATATTTATGATGGATTCATCATTGGGGCCATTTTTGAATGATTTTCAGGGAAATTCTTTGACTGGTGAACAACTTAAAAGAAGAGGATTCTTTCTAGATGTGTGTTCATCTATGTAATCATATTTCACCTATACATTGAATGGATATGGAATGAGGGATGGGATATAATGACACCTTGCCATTTTTGCCTGGCAAGTGTTTCACTTTCAAATGGAGTAGAATGCTGGGAAAAGTAGACTGCAACCAAAGCTATTAGAATCAAACTGATATATTTGGGATGAAAGAAGCTATCCAATAAGATAAAATGAAAGATAATTATGAAAGAAACAATATTCAACTCATTTTATTTGCTGGCTGACTAGGAATGGTGAAGCCGATTGCATACCTTAGGATCTCAAGAGTTAATGCTGGTTGTATAAAGGATTGCCCTGAGAGTATCCCTTTCCTTGACATCTAGAGTGTAATGATTCTTTCTTAAATACATTTTTCTCTACTCAAATGATAGAGACTATATAAATAGAGATATAGGCAATAGAAAGTTTGAGGCAAAAAGAGAAGATTGAAGATCAAACAGAACAGAAATGGCAACTTCTAATACAAAAGAGATACTGTATTGAATTGCATTACTTATCCTCTGGATGAACACTAAGTGATTCAAAAAGGTAAGTAGAAATGAGAAGAATTGAAAATGAGAGGATATTTGATCACTAAGAGAGAGACTGAACTAGGAACTTGATCAAATACACATGATCCAAAGTTTTGATCAAGAGAGCCTCGATACAAAGAATTTGACTTAGATTGCATTCCTATTGTCCATCTCTATAGTGTAAGAAGAAATCTAAGGCTTTGGTTTCTCATGGCATATGAGGTTTGGGATCAATGGTTAAGGAAATCCTTGAAAATGTCACAATCACCCTTATGATCAATCCATGTGATATTAAGAAGACATTCTATCACATTGAGGTAACTTGGCTTGAAGAAGAAACAATATTTAACACCACATAAGTCATCATTGCTTAAGCTTACACAGGCGAGCAACATATGCTTGAGTGCAACTTATGACACACTGTGCTCAAAGTAGGTCCATAACTAAAATTTGTGTCCTAGAAGCAGAGGCATAGAATAATGATCAGGACCTCCTTGACTCAGTCCAGGGAGAGTTAGACTTTGAATCATACGAGGGAGATATTTAGAGTTATATCATCCTCAAACTTGAGGAATTTAGGCACAGGAGTGGAAATATTTTTCTGACTCTTCATTGAGATGAATTTGGTGATGCCCATTTCTTGTCCAAAAATGATCTCTGCCTTGAAAGTCTCATAACTAGGCTTATGATGTGGCCTTACCATCAAAAGAACCCTTTGATTTGGTCTATAGTGGTGTGTACCATGTGATATTATATGGATACCAATTATAGAAACTATTGAATTATGGTACCCTGCCAATCGTAGCACCCTCTTGTGACACTGCTTCAATTATAGAAACTTGCTATTTATAGAATCTGGTGTAAGAGACAGGGCATCTGTATAATTCCTACATGCCATTTTCATCTTGGTGCTGCACTTGCCAGTTGAATTTCTGTTTCAATGCTGTCATTCCCTTTTAAGCTGGAATTGCTACACATTTGATAAAGTCAAGTAGTCTACATTTCCAGATGGGTTTGGTGACATTTCTCATATCACAATGGCCAAGTTAAAGATTCAATGAACTGTGAGTTAAAATGTAGCTTCAATCATCTCATCAACTGCTGGCAAAATTTGAAACAAACAAACTTGATGATCCAGAATACCTGTCTCTACACCTTAATAGTCTATAATGCATATTTATATATTGTTGTTACTGTCTAATTTTTTAAACTACATAAAATTCATATATTTTGAACCTCTGATACCCGTTCTAGAATTATCAGAGTTAATATGTTTTATAATTGTCATCCTCGTACTCTTGGGAAGGTTCAGGGATGCAACAGGTTTTCATTTCATAAAAATGCTTCTACACAGCACAGTCCCAATTTTGTAGAACAAATATTCTTTATATGATTTTTGTTTTATACATTGGTTGTAACTTGTAATACTCTTTTACTTGTGAATGACTTGAAAATTTGACGCATTATTTGATAATTGTTAAGAGAGAGTTACTAAGATGGTACTTACATTCAGGTAGTAGAAGTATTGCGTGATGAATCCTCCTGGCTCAATGATTGTCGGAAGAGGGAAGTTCTGGGAACTTTTCATTCAGCTAATGGACAGATAGTGGAATTCATATATACACAGGTGCTAACTACATTTCGTAATTTGCCAACTCTATTCATTTCCTGCTAAGGTGCTGTGTCTCTTTGTTGACATCTTCTTCTATAGGGAGATGTCTGCCATTAGATTGTATTTAAGAATAAGAAGTTTTTGTACTTATTGGGGCATCCGCCTTTTCTTTATAGATGTATGCTCCAACAACTCTTGCACCACCAAGGAGTTTTTATACATTACGATACACCTCAAATTTAGATGATGGAAGCTTTGTGGTATGCATGCCAGACCTTATTCTTCTTTATCTGAAAAAAGTAGAGAGTGCGGTTAATGTTTTATGGCTGGTGCTTTTGAGGAACCCTCTGTGACCTTTTTCTTCTTTTTACTGCTAAAATCCTCAATGGATCTGTCTTTTAATTGGTTTGTGTCAAAACTTGCACGTAATAGATCTGTGAAAGATCACTGCCTCCTGCACAAGGCCCACCTCTGATATCTCAGTCAAAAAGCTTTGTTCATGGTGATATCTTACCTAGTGGGTGCCTGATTCAACCTTGTCAAGGCAGAGGAGCACTGGTGATTATGGTTGACCACAGAGATTTGAAGGTGTATGTTATTTTCAGTTCACTTGTTTCAATTCTTTGGTTTATATCTATTTAATAGTTATTGTATTCATGTATTTGTTTCTTGGATTGGCAGGCCTCTACCGTACCTAAATTACTGCATCCCTTATATGAGTCTTCGACATTCTTTGTGCAGAAGATGACAGGAGAGGTAAGAACATGTTTATAAAAAATAGTTCTCCCATATTTGATTGGATATATTACTTTATCATGCACGTTCTCTATTGGTTTCTTACTAGTATAGATCATATCCTTCAGGCATCTTGTCATCTTCAAGCTACAATTCAACCTGAGACAAGTGCCTTGTCCCAGAAAATCCAACAGCCATATGACATACGCTCATATAGTCAACGCCTCTGCAGGTGAGACTAAGCATCTTGATGGTCACACAGTTACAACTTAGAAACAAGGATTGCCTGTCAATATATGTCTTTTCTACTTTAGATAGACATTTGAAGTTTTATGCCAAAATGAGTGTAGAAATTATTTGCAGGGGCTTTAATGAGGCAGTCAATGCATTGCCTGATGATGGCTGGATTTCATTATCAAAAGATGGAATGGGAGATATTGCTATATGTATAAAACCTTTGTCAAATTGTAAACCAACACAGAATGAGATAACGATGTTAAACAGCCCATCTTCAACAGACATGGGTATTTTGTGTGTCAAAGCCTCCCTGCTTTTACAGGTTGTGAACATTTGCTTCAAAAATTTGGTTAGATTTTTAATATCAAAATGTTTATGTGGAGTTATCATCATTTGTGGATATATTTTAAGGTGTTCTGGGTTCTGTTGAAGATCCACTCTGATGTTGTGTTTGAAATAGCTCGATAATGTAATTGTCTGGATCTGATAACTAATGAACTTAGCATTATGGTCTTCAGGAAGTCTCTCCTACAATACTGGCTCGTTTTCTGCGGGAAAAGCGAACTGAGTGGGCAAATTGTGAGCCAGAATTCAACTATAAAAGGTCTCTTCATGAAAGCCCACAATCATCAGCTTTCTGTAATAATTTGAGGCAGGTTTTCATGCCTTTGACCCGGGCAGTTAACCAGGATGAGGTAAACACCTGGATTAGAGATTTCTGTTGAATTGAGTTTACAGGTAATATCTGTTTCTCATTTTACGATTTGATAATTTGATGTGCAGTTCTTAGAATTGGTAAAGTTGGAGAGTTCTGGACAAGAGAATGATATTGCATCAAATGAAGCATTTATTTTGCAGGTGCTTTTAATAATATTTGTTTTCTCAAGGGTTACAGTTGATTGTTACTGAGCAAACAACAATAGTCTTTATTTTTGACAGAAGCCTTGAACAAATGGTTTAGGGTCACGATGATTATTGGATCATGCAGCATCTGATATACATATTGCTTTGTTGGTTTCTGAAGCAATGCAATGGTTTAAGTGAGACTACATCTAGAGGTTGGGCACAACTTGTTTTTGCACCAGTTGATTCTTCGTTGTCTGATGACCTCCCTCTACTGCCATCAGGATTTCGTATAATAACTATAAACAATTACATGGTAATCTTCCTTGACAAGTAAAGTTTGTCTGGATTGGCACATACTTAAAAGGCCTTAGAACATTCTGATCTGTTGTAATTGCAGGATCAGTGCAGCCTCTCACGGACTTTAGATTTGACCTCGCATTTAGAGGGTGGGTCTGAAGCACGTCGACTCCACACTGCTGGAGAGTTTGATGTTTGCTTCTATTCATCTGTACTAACTGTAGCATTTCAGTGGACATATGAGGCAGAAACACGGGATCTTGTTGCATTAAAGGCACATCATTATGCTCAAAGAGTTCTTGAATTTGTCAAAAAAGCAGTACTTTTGCTTAGGCCTGCTTGTGGAACTTCACAGACAGCGATAAGGCCATATGTTTTCAGCTTGGAATCTAAAATGTTGGTTTATTCAGTGATGCAGAAATACAGGTATGCCACTAATTTCTATATATTTAGTATATATAGCCCAGGACCCAAGGACGACTCTAGGATAGAAGGAAGAGTGCTTCAAGGCACTTAGACACTTGTTAAACTTGTGTTTGTCTTATGCCTTAGACTTAACTTTCTTATTGTTATTACAGGAGCTGCTTTGGTATGGACCTCTTTAAAACAGGGAATTCTGCAAATACTGACGTTATATTCAGAGCCTTCTGGAATCATCAGGATGCAATAGTCTGCTGTGCTTCAAAGGTAATTCTGTATAGGCATATTTCTTTGCTCGAATCATATTGCTCCAAGTATCTATTTCTCAAATATTTCAAATTAGGACTTCAACATATATGTACAATTTACAATGAAGCAGCTTTTGAAGTACTAGAACATTCAAATGAAATTTGTAATTTTTCTGATCTTGCCAAATTAATACCATGCTACTATAATAAATGTGTCTTGATCATGAATGCCCCAGAATTTCCTTCCTTTTTTATTTTTACATTGTAATAAACAATGCTATCAACATGATGAACAGGGAAAGAAAAAATAATATCACAGCTGTAGGCAAATAACAGGAGTCACCGTTCTCCTTTGAACCCCACAATTACTGATGCACGTTGTAATTTATTGCCTTCATAAATAAACCACAGTTTTAGTCCACAAGCCATGTTGTTTTTAAATTAAATGCAATATTTACATGTGCCTGTTCGGTTATTTTTTGCTTACAAGCTGCCTGAATGTTTCTTTTGAACTATTTTACTTGGATATCTGCTTTTGGTTTTCTAATTGTTGGTTGCTGGTTGTTTTTTGTTCCCATGGTTATTGATGTAACACATCTGAAGCTTGCAGAAATTGGTTATCGGTTTCATCAGTCATTCAGGACTTTTCCCAAAAGCACTAGATTTAGGAACTTTTGGTTAGGAAAATTTGTCCACTATGAAAATTTCATAAGTATCATATAATGAAGCTTTTAGTTCTTGATTTCAAGAGATAATAAAAAATTACAGCAGCTCCTTATGGGTTATCAACTGTGAAATTTAAGACCTTTTATTGACTCCGGCCTCCGCTATTTTCTTCCCCAAACTTTCCAATTGTTTTGGAAATTGTGAAGTTTCAAATTTCAATTGTGTTTTTGTTATTGCAACAGTTGTATAATATGACTTTTACATTTTAAATGGCAGATGTACTTGTTTAGTTTTTGGAAAGCTTACAGATGTAACTTGAGTAGTATGTCATACTACCATTCTCCTGAAGTTGTCTGAACAGTAGCATGTCACATTCTGTTTCAGGTCAAAATAGGATTCTGAGTAACATGAACACATTTATACGTTTTATTCGGATTAATATTGTTTTGGTCTTTTATTTATCAGACTATATAGCCAGTGCAATTGTTGCTTTCAACAAAAATTACTAATCCTTGTGGACAGGAATTTATAGTGCTAATGGTGTTTCTGATTGCCAGAACATTCCCGAGTACGTTTTTGCAAATCAGGCAGGTCTACACATGCTGGAAATAACTGAAGATTCTTTGCCAGGACTTCCGTGGGAAAAAACAATTCCTGAAAGTGAGAAAGAAATTGCTTACAAAGACTTGTTTCAAGTCCTCCATCAGGTGGGTGGAAATGATATGAACAATGGTAGTATAGCTTCATATTTTCTGTACATCAGCACCAATATATCTTTATGTTCTGAGTTTTTTGAGATTTTTTTTATGGCTTTAGAGGCTAAGAGCATTTGCTTTTTTCACTTTTCTTCAGGGCTATGCTTACATTCCAGCGGGTGTTCGAGTATCCAGCAAGGGTAGGGCTGTTGCTTTTGAACGAGCAGTGGCTTGGGATGTTTTAGATGGGAATAGCAACACTGACTTTGTTGCAATTATGTTTATGAATTGGTCATTTCTTCAATAAAATGTGGATGCTACATCTCATGCTTAACCACAATACATGTAAAGGCTATGGCTATCCTCTTCCTTTGGAAGCTAGAAGCTGAGGTCACCTTTTCTTAAAACGGAGTACAAGCTTTTTAGAATGGATATGCTGCGAAATGGACAAATAGGGGAAGGAATGCAAAATGGACAAATAAGGGGAAGGAACATACATGATTTTGTGGATGACCTATGCATTTTTGATCGTATATTTTCATGATCAATAAACTGAGCTGTAGCTTGTCATAGAGATAAGAAAAATGTAGTAAAAAAAGGTTGGAGGTGATGATGCAGATTTGGAAGTTTGATTTTAAATCATCTATGCTTGAGGCTTATGCTATGTAGTTGATTTTTAAAATTCATTTGTTGGCCATTCACACAATTCTACCTTTGACTGTTATCTATGATTTAGTGACATTTGGTTTTCCTAAGAGGAAGGCTGAAATGCGTGGGGAATAACACCCAGAATACATTTTTCTAGTGTCATTTTCTATGTTGCAATTCAATTTCAGACATGACCAACCTGTAAGAATTGAAGACATTGAATGTCAAATTACAAATGCTTATGGTGCGACAAGCCTTAAACAATAAAGTGCATACATATGGTATTACTATTTACAGACTTAAAACATCATCGGAGTTAAATATTTACATTTTCATTTTCTTGTTTTCGTGTATTGCATTCAAATCAAGATTTTTATCAATTGAGTATTTAGACTCGTTTAAATATAGTTTTTGGGTCTAACAGCTTTAGGTTTATACCTCTTAGCATTTTTTTAATTTTTACACATTTATTTACTTTTCAAGGCCTAGGGCCACTTGGTTGTGCTGATTCATAATCGATTTTCCAGTTGAGCAATCAGTATCTCAGTCTGAGTTTATTAATGTGGACTTTGACCCACATTTTGGTCATTTTGAGGTGTTTTATTTCCACTAGTAATACCAGCAACAATATGCTCCATTGCCATGGGAACTGAACCACCCTCTAGCAATATGTTCAGCAACTTGCGCTTGGCTGTAGACTTCCTTTATGCTGGTATCATTGACTCACCATGTTAGTGGAAACTGTCGCACAGTAATCATATCTAGGTTGCCTAACAGCTCCACTGCAACTTACCACATACTATGTGGCACCACCTAATCCTCTAGTAAGTTCCATAAGATTTTTTGAGGATAAATGTTATGAAACATTTTAGCCAAATGCGCATAAGGATAAGGATTAATATATTCCTTTCATTTATGTCAATTTGTAAAAGATCAAGTAGTGTAATTAAGGATATGAAGGAACATTTACATTTTGGTTTATCAATTCCCTTGGAAAACTTTTTATTTCCTTGTAAATTTGGATATTTGGCATGGTGGAATCTCGAGTGATAGATCAAGGTAGGTGGTGGGAATTGGAGAAGGGGCATGTCCAACCAAGGATATGGAATATATCTTGGATGGTCCTTGTCAGAGCGGATGTGTATTTATGCGATTGTTTTCCTCTTGAGAGGCGACTAGGGCATGAGGACTGCATTTAATCACCAAGGAAGCGAAAGCCAAAATTGAACACAAATAGATACGGACTCAAATCTTTGGAACACTTATTTTTAAAAAAATGAATATTTCGAATACTTGATTCTATTCTGGAATTGTAACTTCTATTGATTCAGTGTTGTTTGTTTGACATTTTATTCATGTTGCATTCATTAATTAAATCTATTTTTGTTTTCATATGGAGAACTGGTTCATAACAATAAAGATAAGGATCCTTAAGCACATGCAAATGCATTCAACATTGTTCAGTTGCACACCTTTAGTTTGACGGGTGAAGGAAAAAAAGAAAAGAAAAAGGGTTCTTTTTGGGGATGCTCAAAGGTGGTTCACTAATCTCCTCGAACAATCTATATTTTGTCTTTAGTGACTAAACGAATTTTCCAGCTTTGGGCTAGCAAGAATATATCATATATTTTTTAAAAACATTTTGCATTCTAAAGAAAGTGGAACATGGAAATTGTTTTATTGTTTTCTGAAAGTAAGGAATCGCATCCTCAAATGCCATGTTAATTTGCCAAACACAATTCCACATTGTCTTTGTGAATGGCTTGAGCCTTGAAGTATGTTGGAATAATTGTATTATTGACTTTAGCTTTTCATTGTGTTGTTGCCTCCAATACTATTTAGATCAAGTTGACCTCACCATATATCAATATCTCGAATGTGTATATACACACATGCCAACCTCTTGTCTAATACGTATAGCTTTAGGATTCGCCATGTTCTCTCGTGTTTTTGTTTATAAGAGATTTGGCGCTTTGTTCGAAAGGCATTTTCCACATGGTATTATGTAGGTGTGACAATCTCCTCTTGCAATGAAATAAAATGAAATGAAGGCCTTTAGTAACATCCATGATACCAAGTGGTGTTTGAAACTTTAGGATGGAAATAATATTGCTATGTGCATAAGGACCACTTATTGAGGTTGTTCGAGTAATGTATAATTGTATCTTTAATCGATTGTTTTTTTTCGGTGGGGGGAGGGGGTTAATCGCTCATCTTTAAACAAGGTAGTCATGGGTCAACATTCAATTTATCTATATATTTGATTTAAATATTCTTGTAAGCTGGATTTTTCATGATGTAATGTCATTTCATTTCTATTAATCTCGTAGTGAAAAACAACATATTTTATTTTTTCAAATTTTTTTAGGCATTGTCCACCATCTAATCTCACACTTGAGAAAATGTGAACTAATGCTTGAGCTATTAATATTTTTCATTTTTTTTGGTTCTAGCATTTTTGTTTTTATTGGTGTCACATGTAGGATTGAATTATATGACATACTATTTTCTTTCTCATCAAGTTGTTTTGCCCCCATGATTGTTTTGACGCTCTCTCTTTCATCCACACATATGTTAGAGTCACCAATGGACTCAAGTCTCCAGGGTCACTTACAAAACCAAAAGATGCCTTCCACAAGAGAGCAACATGAGTAAAAATATTGCTTGATTATGGGCACAATGGATTGATTAAACCCCAATATGATTACGTGGATTACATGACTTGAATTGACTTGAATTTTATTCAAGTCTACATATGAATCCTTGCTTATATAGGCAAGGTTGAGATAGGACAATTGTTTAACTACCAATTTTAACAAGTCCTTTATAACGATCATTTGGCCATCAAATTTAAGATAGTTGCTTGAAAACAAAAAAAAATCATCAAAATATGAAGTATTTTATATGTAAAAGTGGGTTTTTGGCCTTTTGGACTCAATGGTGAGGTCCTTTTTTCCAAAGTGTGCCCAACAACTCATATTTGATTATCTCCTAGATCTGAGAAGGTGTTAGCAAATCTAAAGCTCTGATACCATGTTAGAGTTACCAATGGACTCAAGCCTCTAGGATCACCTACAAAACCAAAATATGCCTTCCACAAGAAAGCAACAAGAACAAACATATTTCTTGATTATGGGCACAATGGATTTGATTAAACCCTAATATTGTTAGATGGATTACATGATTTGAATTGACTTGAATTTTATTCAAACATACATATGATTCCTTGATTATATAAGCAAGGTTGAGAGATAAGAAAAGACACATTGTGACAAGTGCCTTAATTATATGCAATGAGACAACTAACATAACAAATATTAAATGACTTAGGGCACAAGAAGCAAATGAGATAATATAAAATCTCATTGACAACTAAGACTTATAAAAGGATTCCTAGGACCTAAGCTTAACATGCGAATAAGACCTACTAGATGAACTAGTTAGGTACAATAACATATTCACACCAACACATGCGCATTCCTTTTGATATCCATATTGCTACTTGGACACTCTTGCATGATACTCCATTTACTCACTCAATATTTTTTTTCATCCACAAGATATTTCTTCTACTTAAATTTTTCCTTCATTGCTATTTTGGGCCAACGATGTGAATCCATGCTCTCTATTCTCTTTAGACAACACCTATATAAAATTCAATGCATCCAATGGATTTGAACTCATATAGAACCACTATTTTTGTTTTAAAATTGTTTGTAATTAAATATTTTTGTAACCTCTTTATTCTCTTCATTTTAGCGTTGATGTGTTGTTGCCCCAAACTTCACACTTATAGAGTTCCATTGGTGTAGCAAACAATCCAAATAGAGACCTCTTGGTTTTCAGCCCCATAATTATGCATTTCCATAGCCGTTTTCTATTAGGTATAAATCTCTCCACCCCTTGCATCATTTTTGTCCTACAAATCACCTAGTTGAGTTTGTTGTGAAAGTCAACACCAAGATACTTATGTTTGTCCACCACTTGCAAATGAATTCCTTCAAATACAAAGTTTATTTATTTATTTTTTCTCAAGCTAAAGATCACAACTTTGGTTTTGTTGATATCCACTTGCATCCCAACTTCTTGACAAAACAAATTTAGAGCTCTAAAGTGTTCTCTCAAGCTATGCATTTTTTTTTCCATTAAGATGAGGCCGTTTGCATATAATAACAACTTTATTACATGGTTGGCCAAGTGGACACCTCCACCCCCTTGTCTATTCTCTCTTCTAATTAGTCTATGTATAGCCCAAACAAAGTAGGGATGATGGACATTCTTTCTTGAGTTCAATGTCACTCTTGAAGCATTCTGATAATCCTTTCCTTGTCCTATTTTTGGCTCAATATTGATAATAAAACTTGTGAATAATTGCCATATGCATCTCTATAATTCCTTCCATTTCACTCTAAAGTTTATTTCTAGGCACAGTGTCAATGCCTTCTTGAAATCAACAAAACAACAAAAAAATTCTTCCCCTTGCTTATCCTGTACCTTCCCAATCAAGTGTAAGAGTAGTGCAATGATAAATTTTGGACTGTTTTGGCTTGAAACCTACTTGTCCTTTCATCCTCTTTCCTTCCTTTTTTTCCCAATTGCTAATTATATTCCCTTCTAAAGAGTTTTTCAAAAAGAGGGTTAAATTAGAGTATGATAGTTTGATGGGTTTTTGACATCTCCACTTTCGAGGAGAGGATTGACAACATTGGTTGTTTGATTTGCCAAAAATCCATTTTGACTGAACCCATTGAATATGATTTTGATGTGTTGTGTGAGGGCTTCCAAGACCCACTATAGGTATTTTGGATGTAACCTATCTATGTTGTGCACTTTACCCATTGCCAACTTTTAATTCCTTAATATCCTTTGTAGAGAAAAGTCTAGGCATCATATTAATTACTAGGAGGTCTTTATTTTGGTTTCATTTGCACAAGTTTTTTGCATATTCTAGCCATTGGAAGTTTATAGTATTGTTCGATACAAGTATTATTTTGTTACGAATCCCTCCAAAACCCTTTGGAATTATGCTTCCCAAGAGAAATTAATTCTTTCCTCCTTGTTTATGTGTAATTCAAGAGCTTACCAAATTTTCATAAACCTTTTGTTGCCTCTCTTAGGTCTATATATTTTTGAATGGAATGTGTTCTATGTGAATTATTACTATCAAAGTATTACTACTTATGCTTCTATTTATTTTTTATATATGCCAATATATTTTGTCTTGCAATTGTTTTTTAAGTGTTCTAAAAATTTATTGGTTTTCATGTGTCATAAGGATTGTCCCTTGAGAAGTTATTTTATTTTGATTATGGTGGAGCTTATCTTGTTGTTGGTTATCTCTTTGCATACTAATGTTTAGATATATTGGGTTGCGATTATTTTTCATTTCTATAGAACATATCCCTACTTCTACCTCCATTAGACTTGGTATAATGCTTTAAAAGAAAATAACATAATCAACCATGCTTTGCCCATTGTATGTTTGACATATTATGTTCCTTGAGTTTGGATATACTTTAATGCCATTACATATGATCAAATTGTGTTGCCTTCATAACCCCAAAAAATTTTCTCCATACTATATGATACCCCCATTTTAAACTTGGGAGACCCTTTTCCATCTTTTATTCTCTTCTTCCTCTAACCATAATGGATTTCTTTTCACCCCATCTTCATTTCTAAGGAAAATAGCTTGATAATTTTTGTTCTTGCATTGAAGTACCTATTAGAGTGAACTTTCTTGTGGCGTTATAAATTGATGTCCCTTTCTAGCACTACATATGGGTCCTCATTTTCTAGATTCCATTTTCTTATATGATGTTGAACCATGGGGTGTAGAGAAAAATATGACAAGAAAAAATGAAGATTATTTGATTATCATCTTCATCCATATGTATTAATTAACAATCTCTTCCTTTTCTATTTTATTACTCCCCCCATGATTCTCTTACTATAATTGTCACTCCCTCGTCTACTTTGCGACTTTTTGTTAAATTTTTTAAATTGAGACTTTAATGTAGTTTTCAAAGTTTAAAACTTTGCATCTCTCATGTTCATGCACTTCAACAAGGATAATGATGTCATTTCCATCTTTTGTGGGCCCTAAGTAATAGGATCTCTTCTCCAAGAGTAGCCTCTATAATTCCAACTTACCATTATAAGGTGTTCCCTAGGGCCCCACTTTCCTGTTATATAACCACACTTCATTTCCTTTATTTCTTGTTATTACTACTTTCTCCCATTCCTTCCTTATTTCTTCTAGCTCTATTAAGGTTAAAGCTTTCCGTGCAAAATTATGTTCCTTTTAGAAATCCTTTGTTTCTTAATAGTTTCTTCTTATCCTCTATGTTATTTTAGGGTCCTATTTTGAGAGATCAACTTTGCTTTGTGTTGTTATAAAAAAAGGGTTTTCTAGGATCAATAAGACAAAACTTGCTAACCATTTTTTGTTTTGGGATGCATATTTACTAACTAATTTCTAGGTATAACATCACATATTTCCTCTCCTTGATAATTTAATTTTTTTTCTTTCTAAATTTGTATAAATATTTGATTTTTTGCAAAAATTTAGTGGGGTCTCCTTTTAGAAATGTATTAGATTAAAACCTAGTTACTCCTACCTTTTATATAGCTACAATCTCTAAAAGTATAACCCTAGATCTATAGAAATCCTTTATGTTAGTCTTGAAACACTAACCCTTATTTTTTATTGGCACATGTCTTGTTCAAAAAAATTGTTGGTTGGATTCAATCTTAAGTGTGCTTTTTCTAGATTGAGGTCAACCCTCATCTCTACTACCATCCTTGGTTTTTGGAACTTGATCTTAACTTTCTCTTGCCTAAGAAAGTTGGGATTTTAGAAGGCTTTACAAAGAGATGTATTTTTTGTGATAATAGTATCCCTTAGTTTATAGAAAAAATTGAATTTATTTCTTGCATGTCGGGACAAGTCTAAGTGATATAACTTAAGCTTCTTAAATTTATAGTTTTTTAACACCTAGATTTCTCTTTATCATACCTTCCATGCTTTTGGGACACCTTTTATTCTTTTAGAAACTTGGGTAATTCTCCACTAAAGAGGGAGAAAATTTTGAGGCAATGCACCCTATAATATAAGTAAAGGACACTACAACAAATCCCTGTTATTTGCTCTATTTTTTATTCATTTTTTTCTTCCACCCAATGTTTTAATGTATTTTTTGCCAATTTTTTGAAAACGTTGGCGCTATTTATTAGGATGGCATTATTTTTGGCATTTATTTGCGCTGATCAAGACTAGTCGGTGCTAATTTAGGCGCTAATTTACTTTGGAATTATCAATTCCTTTAGCGCCGATATTGGCTTCAAGTGTGGCGCCGCCGTTAGTGCCGCCTTTGGTTCCAAGTTTATCGCCACTTTCAGCTCCTGACTTTAGCTTCGAGTTTAGCGTCGGTTTAGACACCCTTATGTTGAAGAGACTTATTTATATGTCTCATTGACGATGTAAAATAGTGAAATGTCAACAAGATACAGGCATATCGAGGAGAGAATCACTTAATCACTTACGTCACATCGACAAGGTATATCTACAAGTGCTCAACGAAACACAACTCTTGGATATAACGAAGTAATGTCGATGAGACATTGAGATATCAGTAAGACAAATAAGATTGTCTCATCAACACTCTTCAAGTAATGATCAAAAGCATACATCACTAGACTGTCGGGAGGGTGAGCAACATATGCGGTAGAGTGGTATACACCACAACCCTACAGCAAGAAGCCTTGAGCAAGGCGGTAGTGTGATAAACAGCTGGAGAGAAGGGAAAAACACCGCCATACCACAACAATAATCAAGAGTCTCCTTGACATGGCAGAGTTACACCGATATATAAAGAAATACCACCGAAGGAAAATATTGATGAGACAGTGGCATATCGGCAAGAGATATTAACTTGTCTCATCGACACAAGCAACCAACATCAGAGGAACATAAGATCTAATGTCGATGAGACATTTCAAGATATCGGTAAGACAAAAGAAGATTGTCTCATCGACACTCTTCAAGTAATGATCAAAAGCATACACCGCTATACCGTCAGGAAGGTGAACAACATATGCGGTAGAGTGGTATACACCACAACCTCGTAGCAAGAAGCCTTGAGCAAGGTGGTAGTGCGGCAAACAACAGAAGGGAAGGGAAAAACACCACCATACCGTAGAGGGTATAATAAGAGACGATGGTAGTACAGTAATCGTGACAACAAATCACGTCAGTCACAATCCATTTGAATAAATAATTTAAGGAATCAAGAATATAGCACACCAAAATACTCTAAAACTCTAATAAACATACTCTAAAAATTTCATCGAAATCTTATTTTCAAGCATATCTTGCGAGAATGGAGGTTTCATTTTAATAAACATACAATAAAACCTTTGTTGAAACCTTATTTTTAGTCGTAGCTCGCCAAAATGGAGAAGTGTTTCAGTAAAGAATGAAAAAGAATGGTAAGGAGATGTGCGTGATAGGAGGCATAGGATTCATTGTTGTTTATCAATTCTAGCTTTGATCAATAAGGGTTACAATGTTCGCGCTACTGTTTGTAATCCAAGTATTTAATTGACATATGTTTGCATAATCTCAAATTCCTTCAGATGCTTTGGAAGTATCAATGTATCCTATATAGGGTTTAGAATGACTTCTTTTAATTTAAAAAAATAAATCAAATGCTTTTGAAGTATCGATGTGTCCTATATAGGGTTTAGAATAATTTATTTTAATTTAAAAAAATAGATAAATGATGTATTTTCCTGTGACTAGATAATGTGGAGATCTCCTAAATCTGCACTAGCACATTGTCCTCTTTCACACTATGTTCATTACTCCAGCTGCTAGGGTTTTGCATTTGACATCTTTAATATCTTCATGATAGTGGCTTTAATCTTTATCATGGTAGCCCTTGAGTTCCCTAATCCACCTTCAATCTCTTCTAAGAACATTTTCTTAAGCTAGATTGCATAGTATGCATATAAAGCAAGTCCTTCATACCTGCCCTTGTTCCAAACCACCACTCACCGCCTTGCTTAAAATGTTGCCTCCATAAGCACAATACCATGTTTTAAAATCATGGTCGCCAATGATTGACCATTAAGGTCACTACTTTCATCAAGATACAATGAGATTTTTGTCTTCAAACTTAAGGCATTATGCAAGATAACATTGTGAATATTTTGTTGTGTACAATTTGATTTTCTTGCACATTTACTGCTTTGCTAACTGCCTTTAAGACTGGATATTGCACCATCAGCTACAATCTCAAACAAATCACTCACTACCACTTGAAGATTCCTTTCATGAGCATCCTTGTATAAAATCAAACTATGCCCTATAGACTGCCTTCTTACTTACTAATATAGGGGACTCATTGTTTCATGGTATTTTGAGTTTTATTTAGAAGGGGTTAACATTTGGCATTTTTATGTGCAAGAAGAATAGATTGTGATGCGACGTTCAGGTATGGATGGTTCAAGCAAATTTGGATTTCTATCAGTGTCATAACTAGGTTGGATTATACCTTGAGCCGGTGTGAAACACTTTCGGGTGTTCTCTTTAATCATGCTCTTTTCGTCCCGGTATGGTTTAAAGGATGGTTTGGATCATCACGTCCAAATCTTAATAACCCAGTTGGATGTTCGGTATTAGTATGTTTTTCATCAAAATCTTCTACCTATCAACAAACACAATCATTATTTAATGTTTGGCAACAATTGGAATGGACCTATCTTTTTAAGTTTCTATGTTATGTTAATTATGCTTTAGTTAAGAAACAATGTAACTTTTGTTAACGGACCTAAAGCTTGTTGCTTCCTGTACAAATAGGGAAACCAAGGTCCTATTTTGATCATCATATCATCATCATTTCAATCCATTAGAATAGATACTAGACTATCTCATCCACTTATTCATATTGAAAGAGCTCATGTTATGTATGTTTATATTTTGAGCAATATAATGGAGCAGATACATTATAACTCCTAATCCATCTTCAGTGTTCAATTGTTGTGTCAATTTTCATGCTTATTTATTGCTTTGTTGTCTCCAAAGTGGTCTTTTCAAGTTGTTTAAATCTTCAATAGTTATCAGGGCACATTTGTTGTTGCTGTTTGGTCCAATTTGAGGTGCAATTGTAAGGATTTGTCTTTTTAATTATACTTTTTGACATTTGTTTTGATACAAATTGTTACTTTAGAATTATGGTATTTATTTTCTTCTAATGTTTTCAACCCTCATTTCAGGGAAGAGCTCTAAAGATGGTTCCTTCAGATGGAGACTACAGTTTTCCGCTATAGGTTCCATCTAGAAACACCAGAAGATCAAGTACTGTCATACTTAGGTACAACAAAGTTTGAGGTTAACTTGTTCTCCTTGATACAAAATGTTGTCCTTCAATCCCTCTTAAGCAACATTCATTATTATGGACTTCATCATTGTACCTTTCATGCATTCAATTTAGTTTGTTATGTGGAAACATGTTGTCTCTGTCTTTGCAAGTGATGACTATTATGTAAGATTTTAATCTACATGATTGCCCCTCACGTTCAATTCTTGTGATTGTTATGATTCTTGGGGCTGCTTACTTTTAACCAGACTATTAATGGAAACTATCTTGGAATCCTTGATGATCAGTTTTGTCAGAATCATGGCCATGTTGATAGTGGAATGTTCTTATTAATAAGGATAAATCTTTATCAATAAGGAGATTACCCCTTACCAAAATACGCCACTATCCTTGCAAAGGTTGATCTTTAATGCTTCATGGATGGTTTACTTGTGATTATCCTTCTCAAATGAAATAAGAGGGCAACAGGCTAGACTCAACCCTTGTGGGAGCCACATTTCACCCCACATGTTGTAACCAGATAAACAAAACAACAACCTAATTTTATCTATACCTACACAATGAGAAAACATGTTAGATAAAATCGAGCATATGATAGATATGTTTGATAACTTTCTTGTTTTCCTGGACATTTATGGTATGCAAGTTATTTGAATGCACATGATGATCAAATTATATGTTTATAGATGTATGCACATATTTTTACTGGTGATCCTTCATTGCAATAGCAACACTCTTCTCACTCAAATGCAGGAAACCTAGGAGCAGCAAGGAAGACATCAACTTGGAGGCTTAGACAAGTGGGAAGACTGAAGATGATGCAGAACAAAGCAACCAGGATTCGTCATTGAGGCAATGACAAGTCCCCTTTCTCTTTATGTGATTTTTTCTCTTTTGTATCTATAAATGTATAGTTTTTCAATTATATGCATTCAAATAGTCAGTTCCACGACTTGTGTGGAACAACATACATTTACATTATCAATAAAGACTACATTTTTGAAAGGATTGTGCAATCTTTCCTATATTATATGTATTTGCATAAGTGCAATCTAGTAATGTAATCTTCTGATTTTGTTTATGCACATGAATGCAATGTAGCAAAAATAAAAATGTACCTTACTCTTCATTTGAAAATCACAAAAGCTCTACCTAATTGAGCTATTAACTTTTGTGTCTTCACGAACATATGTTGATACAAAATGAATGGAAGAAGCATCCAAGTAATCCTAATTTTTTTCCCAACAATTCATCCAAGTATTCCAAGCAATAATAAAAGGAGGAATTGATGCTTGGCATTTGTAGGGTGTGATTAGGAAAAGTATTGTCTATGCAGGCAACACATTCCACCATTAACTAATTTGATTGTATTTATTAATTAATAAAAAATAAAAAGTGAATGCACTTTTTATTTTCAATTAATTAATAAATACAGTCAAATCAAAAATTTGTTGCCTGCATAGACATTGCCAAAGTAGATACCCTATTGAAATTGGCTCTATATTTTGTAGAGGTGGAGGAAATAAGAATAGAAGATTTTAGTGGAATTCCTATGGATGGAATTTTTCTGTTGTAATTAATGCGGGAAAGAGTTAACACTAGCAAGTAGAGGAATGTGTTTTAAATTCCCAAAGGACTTGAAGAATTGATGAAGGTATTGTTGGCAACGTTGGACATATGTTGGACATTAATGGTGAAGGATGACAATAGGATGTGTTTTAAAGACACACAAGGCATTTCTTCCGATGCTTCTCAGTTTGCGGTGGCAAGGAATGTAACAGGTCTATGGTGTGAGGCATTTTGGAAGCTAGCATACCAGAGAAGAAATGAAGGTCAATTTCACTCTACATTCGAGGAAAATATTGGACCCTTTTGTTGTCAAAGCAACTATGAAGAGGCTGAGAGGATTGTTCCTCTACAACGATGTGAAGGTGACGCAATCTATGCAAAAAATATTGGGTAATGGCTTCAAATATTTGAAGCACGAATATTTTACTAATATGGATATTTACTCACCGATCATGGCATGGGGGTTGGAATTAGGAGAGTCGATGGAGGAAGTGAGGAAAGTGATGAAGGCTTTGGTACACAAGGATTTCTTAGTGAATATGGAAAGTATCCTGGAATGGGCTATACTAGGAGAAGGTTTTGATCTGATCGAAGGCATGGAAGATCATGTGGACCCTAAAGTAGCAAAGATAAACCATCCCTTCATTAGGTGGCCAAAAGGAATCACTAAAGCTATCTGGAGAGGAGTGGAGCTAGGATGGAAAGCCCTAAAACTTTGTGTAGAAATAATGGAGGTCAAGATAGTCATTGAGGGACTCAAAGATGTTGCCAAAGAGGAGATGCGAGAGAAGAAAGGTTTATGCCCAAGGAAGAAGATGAAGCCAATCAAGGAAATATGCCCAATGCAATTGGGTAACACGTTTGACACTTTCACGTAAACTGAAGCTCAATTTTGGTTAAAATATAGTTTATATCTTAGTTTTTGTTGTACATTTTCTGGGGTTAAGCCTTGTTTTTTATTTGAAAATGTAAACAATATGGGGTATGGGTAATAGTAGATAGGGTTGTTTATAGGCGGATTCAATAGTTTTTTTCTGGTTTGTTGGGAACTATGGTGGTTAAACAAACATATTTTAGAAGCTGTTGGATGGACTTAATTTTTGAAGTTGATGTAAATTTTGCATTATTATTAATAAAATCAAATTATTATTAATAAAATCAAATATTATCACCGATAAAAAAAACACAGTAGGTTGCATGTTAAATTTCAAACATTTTCTTTGCATTTTTTTGTATATATTATTTTCTCAGTGCATCATTATGTAACAACAATTTCACTTCTGAGATATACAGTAAAAATAAATGAATGCACATATTTTCTTTGTCAAGGGAAATGTATGGTGAATACCCTATGTCTTTCAGATAAATGTGCAAGAGAAATAAGGCATAACTAATTGAATCTAATTTTCTACTGTACAATTGTTTTTTTATGTGCTTTTTAATTTTTGCATGTGGATTACCCTCAAAAAGAGACTACTTATCTTTTCTTAAATGAATCCTTTACATTTCCTGTGTACAAAGTTAACACTAACTCATTTGACCCCAATTTTTGACGAAACCTATATAATCAGATGTATCGTCGGGCACTTGTGCGAATTTCCATTTTTTAAAAACATTTTACCTCGACGTTCGTCGGAATTTTGACGAGCCGTTGTTTTGTGTACGTTTCGACAAAGATCTTTCGCCAAAATTGGGGCAGTCCTGCAAAGTTAAATTGTGGCGGGCATAAATTGAAATGAGCTCGACTATTTATTGTGACAGTGTTTTGCTCGACGGTTTTCTTGGGAAAAATCAGAAGAAACTCAAGAAGATATCGCCAGGTTGAGGGAAGTCATTGTCTTTTTCCAGAATTCATTTGTGAAGTCAGATTTGTACTTCCAGGTTTGAAAATCATATTTCAAAGCAACATCTCATTAGATTTCATTTATAGTCTTGTGCATTTTTAGAATTTCATTTCCAGATTTTAGACCTAGCTTCACAAATTCTTTATAAGTGAATTGTTTATAATTGATGGAAAATTCTTGATGGATTTGGACAAAGATTATATTTGCAAGGTTTCAATTTTAACCCTAATGATCAATTTGCAATAGATTTGGGAGCCATAGCTAGATAATATCAAAGGTGTTGGTTGTTTTTTTACTGTAACCAAGTTTATCTTCTAGACAAATAGCATATAAAATCTCAGATAATACTGCCTTACAATACCATCAATCTATATTCTAACCCAATAGTACTTATCAAATCCTTATATGAACATAGTCACCTATAACCTCACTCAAGCATTTTAATTAATTCCTTGAATTAAAGCCAAAATGAGAATCACACACCATAACAGTGAGATGAACAGAATAACCCTTGATCATTTTATTCAAGATAATAATATATTCATACAATGGAGATACATGACCTTGAAATGAGTAATTTTCATTCAGATGCTAGTACTGTCTTGAAAATTAAGTACCCATGAAACTAAAACCTACAACAGAATGACACCAAATGGTGCAGGAGCACACCTAGGCTAACCTCCATGTTTGTTATTTTGGCTTGTACTTGACTCTAGCCAAGTTAGGATGTTAGTTTGTTTTCAGACCTTAGAAGGTCATTGCTTTTGTGGGCTAGGTGAGTTAGTCATTAGGACTAAGGTCACACAAATAGCTAGTGTTAGTAATTTAAGTTTTCTTAATGTTAGTTGTCTATGGGAGATTAGAGTTTTAAAGATGTTCTAAACACTTAGTGGTTGTTGTAAAGATGCCTTAAGGCCATTAAATGAGTTGGTTCCTCAGAATCTAGAGGGAATAGTGGTCCTAAGAAATAGGATCAAGGCATAGAGAAAGATGCCAAATGTTGTAAAGAAGTTATCATGGGCATGCAACTCGGTTACCTTTGGATTCCCTTGAGAATAGGAAGTGGGAGATCGGCCAATAGGCCTTAGAATCATGGGGATGGCATCTATTATGACCCAAGACTCGAATCTCATGACATGATGTAATTGGTAATTAGTTTTTGAAAGTAAAATAGAGAGCTTTGCAACAGTGTTTTCAAGAACAACCCAAACTTTTGTGATGACAGAGATGCTTAATGGATTGAGAGACTGAGTTTAGTATTTGTTTAGTGTTCTATAGGATTATCTTAGTCTTTTTCATTTGATAAGCAAGTTGTTTAGAGTAGGATATTTGGTGTTAGGCAAATTGTTTTGGTTTTAAGTTCTTACTGGTCCAGTCTTGACCAGTCGGTGCTTTCATGGCTCCCCCATGAAATCTAGCCTTGGGAAACACCTAAGGATAGGTGGAAATGTTAGGGGAGTCATTAGTGTATATAGATTTAGGATTAGGATGCATGAAAGAGTGGAGAGCTCTTTTTATCACTAGTCTCTAGGCGAGCAGACAGAGCCCGGTTAGAGGTCTAGGAATGTCTTTAAAGATTTCTTGCAGGGTAAAGAGGTACTGTACGAAACAGGTACAAGTTCAAGTAGGGTTTCATCATAGCTCATCATAGTAGGTGGACTGAGGTCATGCCAATCATTTAGTTTATGGTTTGAGCAGGTTCCAAGCAAGATTACAGTTAGTCCTAGAAATTAGGCCTTTTAGCCCTATTGTCCTGAGTTGTAGGAAACTAGTGTACGGAGGTTGTCAGGCCCTAAGCCCCATTGAACCTTTTAAAACTTCCAAATGAGTATCCAAATCTGCCTTTAGTTTTGTAGGGTCTTTGGAAAAATTTAGCAAGAATTGATAAAACAGGATTGGTAAAGGCTACAAGGAATAGGCCTGTTTAAGGTCTCAAATGGTGAAACCTTGAACCCAGTAAGGATAGGGTTGAAGAACCTTCTAAAATGGTTCAAATATGCAAGGTTATGAATGTTTTCAATAGGATGGGCACCCCTGCAATGAAGAATGACGTTTGTGAGAAGTTAGCACTTAGAACTTTCTAAGTGAGGAAGAGAAATTGAACTTGTCAAATGGTGTTAGTCCTCCAAGGTGAAGCACAAAGGATAGAACTCTTAGAGAAGAGTTAGAATTGGACTTAGTTAATCATCTAAGCCAATTAGGACCTAGAGGAGACTAGGTTCCTAGAAGATACAAGCTGGGTCTCTTAGTTGCAGTGCAAGCAAGCCTTGGAACACTCACATCACCAAACCTAAGAATAGTATCTTCACTATAATATCAGGCTCTTTACAAATTCACTCTGAAACTTCAGTTAGAC
Organism: Sequoiadendron giganteum; assembly: GCA_007115665.2. Taxonomy (NCBI): domain Eukaryota; kingdom Viridiplantae; phylum Streptophyta; class Pinopsida; order Cupressales; family Cupressaceae; genus Sequoiadendron; species Sequoiadendron giganteum. The sequence continues at coordinate 562,163,365 of CM021107.1, read as the reverse complement.
TTGACCTAAAGATATCTAACTTGCTAACCGGCCATATTTTTGGTCCTGAAATCCTTCTTATAGGGAAAATGAAGGAGCAACAAGCATCGGACCAGAAATACACCTGTCACTGGTCACTTGGACCGCCTTATGACATTTCAAAAATTGGTTACAACAGCTGAGTCTCTGGAGAATCTTCTTGTTCATCCCGTCCACTGGAGAATAACTATTGCATTTGCCAAACTTTGAAAACTTGCACCAAAACTACCACCAAGACATAACCAAAATTTGTTATAACCATAACCGCTGAGTTGTTAACTGCTGGTTGTAGACTCTATCCTATTCTTGTTTAGTTAAGTACTTTTCTACCCATCATTGATATTCCTCATCCGTTGGCCAATTAAAATTTACCACCTAATTTACCTTTGCACTGTAAGTTGTATACTTTACTACTACTTGATTCGCCCCCCTTTCAAAAGATTCCAAAAATGTGCTAGTGTTAATGATTTCATCTACCTTGTCCTACCATTGCTGTAGTGATCTAACATTTCCTTGGGCATCTACAATATCTAGTAAAGATCTGCCACTCCAGTCATCAAAACTCTTTACCAACTCTTTAATCCTCTTGCTCAAATCATCAGGTAAGGCCTGCAAACCTTGCAGTGACTTCACAAAGTCTTGAGTAGGCCTTAATTGTTGAGGCCTATTAGCTGCATTTTGAGAATTTCATTTCCAGATTTTGTTGTGCAAGTTCAATATTCTGATTTTAGGAGTATAATAGTTGGAAATCATTGTAAAATTAGAATTTAATAATTTATGGAATTAGCATTTGAAAGTGCTTTTTGGGGTCATTAACTTCAGACTATCTTCTCTTTTGCAGGGGTGGTTGCATGCCGATTTTTTTTGGTGTAAAATATCATAATTATTATATTTTGTTACCTGTGTACGATTAAAAATTATTGGAGTGCGTGTGAGTTTGATATTTTTTGAAGATCTAAATATTCAAGCTTGGTAAAGAAAAATCATGTCAGATAATATTAGTCTAGAACAAAATGAAGAGACAATTGCTAGATTATGGGCTATATTGAAAAGAAAGGGTGATGGGAAATGTTATTGTCCTTGCAATAATTGCAAGAGCTTAAAGACAAGAAGACTTTTAATCACAACAGTTGAGAAACATTGTAGGCAGCATGGTCATGTTGAAGGGGGGCATGATTATCGTCCATTGGTAAGTTGTTCATTATATGTGTTTATATTGATTGAATTTGTAAATGTTTATATTGTTTTAACATTTGATATATATAAAAAATCACTTGATCATGATCATGGTTTATTTGTGTCTGTCATTATTATAAAGGTGGGGCGCCCTAGGGCACACGATATGAATTATCATGGCCCAGAGAATGTGGTTTTGCAAGCGGAGGAACATGGAGCTGTGAATATCGAAGATGATCACACACCAGAAAACACAATTGAAGATATTGGTACAAATACATTGATCCATGACACATGTAGTGGCACATCTGATCATGTTGATCGAGATGACTTTGATGATGTTCATGATTTACCTGTACTTGAGAACGCATACGAGCCACTTTATGAAGGCTCCCAAACAACTCTTCTCTCTGCTGTATTGTTGCTGGTGAACTTGAAGGTTATGAATGATTTATCCAACATAGCAATCTCATGGATGTTAAGGTATGTCATATATGTCATTTTTTTCATCTATTTTAATTGTTGTTAGTTCATCGCTAGTAAATAAAGGATGAAGTATGTACCTTTAATATTCTTTACATTAAAAAGTTATTTTTTGTTGTAGATTGATTGGTGAGTTTTTGTTACCACCATCAAATATTTTACCTCGCTGATACTGAGATTTATCTGGCATTATGAAAGATATTGGAATGGAGTATCAAGCAATAGATGCATGTCCCAATGATCATATTATATATCATAAACAACATGAATTTGCAACAGAATTCCCGGAATGTCATATCAGTAGATATCGAACAAATCAACTAACAAAAAAGGTGCCTCGCAAGGTTCTTCATTATATTCCCATTATTCCACGTATGCAACAATTATTTAGGTGCGAAAGCTTAGCGCAATTTATGGATTACTATGCACATAACAGAAGTGGAGATGAGATTCTTCGAATGCCTGCGGATGTTTCTGTATTTAGGGACATGGAGGAAAAATGGCCACACTTTAAAGAAGAACCTCGTAATCTCAGGCTTTCATTGGCAGTGGACGGTGTCAATCCATTTGGAGAGCTGAGATCTATTTACTCGGTGTGGCCTGTTTTTGTTATCAACAATAACATTCCTCCATGGATGTCAATAAAGAGGGAGCACATAATGTTGGCAATGATTGTTCCAGGTATTTTGTTTACATCAATTTTCTTTAACGTAGTAGCATCTCATTTGTCTTATTTGTTGCATAATGACTTATATGTTTTTTCATTTAATAGTCATGTACATGAATTTATATATATTGCAGTAAAATGGTTATAATAATTATGTAATGTTTATGTTCATTCAACTAGGTAAGTACCAAGTTAAAGATATGAATGTATATATTGAGCCTCTTATCGACGAGTACTAAAGTTATGGAATGGCATCACTATGTATGACGTATCTAGACCAATAGGACAAAGACAATTTCAATTCCATGCAATGCTTGTATGGACAATTCATGATGCCCCAAGGCTAACACATTTTTCTGGTATGTTATAACGTTCAATTGCATGACTTTAACTATATTTAATTTTATGAATTAGATATCATGCATGTTTTTAAAATAATCTATTCATTATATATAATTATAAAAATTGACATATTTAATCCAATTATATATGATTTGCAAGTCTTCAAACAAAGAGAAAATTTGCATGTCCAATTTGTGGTCCAAAGATGAAATCTCGTTGTTCAACAAGTTTAGGAAAGCAGGTGTTTGATGAGTATAGGCACTTCCTCCACAAAAATCATAAGTATCGAACTACTGAAAAACATCTTTTCAATGGGAAAGAAGAGACTACATCAAAACCACAAAGAATGACACCTCGCCTATGGAAGTTGGAATATAATAGAATTAATCGTCAAGGTTATACATCGGATCAAATTATTTATCTATCATTTATGATATGTTTTGAATTTTTATTTTTATTTTGTGATCATGCTGTAATTGACAATGATTCTCGTTGTTAATTTGTTTAACTTATATGCTTCATGAAGGTCGCTAAGGCATTAATGGTCGGCTTCCACAGGGACTGAAAAGTTATCCCAGACAATTTAGTAGGTTTCCCTACTATGAGCAGCTACAAATTGTGCATTTGTTTGATGCAATGCATATCGGAAAGAATATGATAGAAACGTTATGGAAAATATTGGATGGAAGGCATGACAAAGAAAAAATTGTCAAAATTTGTAGTGACATTCAAGAAGCCAGTCATGCAATGAAAAATGTCATTCAATTAAATAGCGATGGAGACCAAATTAATATAAGTGCCCTTCCTTGGTTATTAACAGAGCAGCAAAGCAATGCTATAAAACAAGTCATACGAAAAATTCGATTTCCCACAGGATTTGCTACCAACATAAACAATATCATAACAAAGAAAGGTGAATTTGGGTCAGGGATGAAAACGCATGATTGGCATACCTTCATTAAGGTAATTATTCTGGTATATTATATATATATATATATATATATATATATATATATATATTTGTATATTGCATGTACTTTTCAGTGTATTATGTTTACTACTTTTGAAAAAATATTAATGAAAAGATCATTTTATAATTGCTGCAGTATGTTCTACCTCTATCTCTCCTAGACAACTTCGACAACAATGTCAAGCAAGTTATATATGATCTTGAAAAATATATGAGGTAAGTAGTGATATTTGTTCAATTCGTTGTATATTTTTGTTAAATCTCATTAATATATTTGTGCCTTAAATCACTTGTAGATGTCTGTCATCTAAAGCAATCCATAAAGAAGATATAAATTATTGGAAGAGAAGAATTCCTCGTCTAATGTGTGAAATGCAAAAGTGTCTACCTTCGACATTTTTCAATGCGCAAGAACACTACCTCATACACCAAGTTGAGGAGATTGAATTGTGTAGACCTATACACACAAGGTCAATGTGGATGGTTGAGAGGCACTTGAAATTTTTGAAGGCTTTGGTTAGACAAAGAGCACATCCCGAGGGTTCTATGGTGGAGGGATACATGGTATACCAGACCATGGTGTACATTACTGAATATCTTCCTAAGTTTGCAACAAAGATCCATGTAGATCGCATTTGGGATCCCAACTCCATTAATAAATTTGAAGGGGAGTACTTGATGGGGAAAGGTAGATTGAGGAAAGTGTCAGGTAATTATAAGATGGTCATGGAGATTGGTGTAAGTGTTCCAAGGCTTTCTTGCACAACTAGCTAAGAAGACCTTTCCTTGTCTTCTTCTGGGAACCTAATATTTTCTAGGCCCTTGTTAGGCTTAGATGATTAACTAAGTCCTAATCCAACTCCTCTCCAAGAGTCTCACACCTTGTGCTTCACCTTAAAGGACTAACACCACTTTGTTATGTGCAAACTCTCTCATACACTTAGAAGACTCTAAGTGCCAACATCACACAAACATTGAATTGATTACAGGGGTGCCAAACACATTGGAAACATACCATGTACTTCCAACTAGATCCATCTTGGAGGATCTCCAAACTCCTTTCCTACCGGTTTCAAGAATTGGTCTTGAGGAGGCCTATTTTTCTTGTAGCCCTTGACAGAGACCTTTACTTCGTTCCTGCCCAAACTTTCCAAACAACTTGAAAAACCAATTCCACATTCGAATACCCTTTTGGATTTTCTGAAGGATTCAAAAGATTCTATACTCCTAAGTCCTCCGTACACTGGTTTCCTATTATCTAGGTTAAATAGGGCTATTAGGCCTAGTTTGTAGGACCCCACTAATTTTCTTGTTCAAACCTCAGTCAAATGGATTGATAGAACCTCAATCCTTCTAGCATGTTAGGATATGTCTATACCCTACCTGGAACTGTACTTGTTTCATACTGTACCTCAATCCCGTGCCTAAATTCTTCAATTCATTACTATCAAACCTCTAACCGGGCACTCTAAGCTCGCCTAAGACTTGAAATTAACCACAGTTGTTCCACTCTCCATGACTCCTAACTCTACATATGTACAGACCAATGGCTCCCCTAACACATCCATCTACCCTCAGGAAAATCCCGTGACTAGATTTCATGGGGGGAGCCATAAAAACACAAGCTGGTCAGGACAGGACCAGTAAAACCCTTAAACCTTAACCTATCTATTCAGGACACTAAAACAACTTAAATCAACTTACTTGTGATGTATGACCTCCTCGGTTTGCTTGCACCTTGCTGAGAGACCTAGCTAGTCTCTCCTAGGAACCTAGTCTCCTCTAGGTCCTGATTGGCAACTAAGTCCAATCTTAGCCCTGTTCTAAGAGCTCTCCCTTTGTGCTTCACCTTGGAGGTCAGACAACATTTCACAAGTTCAAATTCCTGCTCACTTTCCTTCTTCACTTAGAGAATTCCCAGTGCCATCTTCACTTCAAACTCATTCTTCCTTGCTCTTCCTTGCAGGGGTGTCTATGCTTGTCAGGACCTTCATTACATTGCCAATTGGAACCATTTTAGTAGGTTCTTGAGCCTTGTTCTGGTCGGTTTCAAGACTGCATCAATGGAAGACCTCAATTTAAGCCTAATTCTAGTAATCTTTACCAGTCCTCTTTTGCTATTGTTTGTAAAATTATTCCAAAGACCTTGCTAACCTCAAGACATATTCCAGTACCCTTTTAAGAGTTTTAAATCGCCCAATGATTCTTTTGGCCTGACAGTGTCCGTACAGGGGATTCCTATAACCTAGGGTATGTAGGGTTTGTAGGCCTAATTCCTAGGAATTCATTGTTTTCCTACTCAAACATTACTCTAATGACTTCATGAGATCTCTAACCTCCTATCACAGCAAGACCTATCCCTAACCCATCTAGAATCGTACTGAAATTGTACTGTATGGTATTTCCCTGCAAGTAACTTTAATACTTCTCTCTAGCTCTCTAACTGGGCTCCACCTGCTCGCCTAGAGATCAGTTGCTAAGAGAAGCTCCTCCAATCTCTATCATGCTTCCTAACACTAACTACTATACACACTACTGACTCCCCTACCATTACACCCTTCCTTAGGTGTTTCCCAAGGTTAGAGATCATGGGGGAGCCATGAGAGCACAGACTGGTCAGGATAGGACCAGGAGGAGCTCTACCACAAAAATGACTCAACTAACACTAAATCTAACCTAAACTAGCTTGATTAACAAATGGAAAAGACTTACAACTATGATATCAACACAAAACTAACATGAACTCAATGCATTCGATCCCTCAAGTGACACACTCACTCAAGATTGCTTGGTATATCACAAAAACACAGAATTTTCAGTATATTTTTTCTCATTCATAAAAGCTTCATTACAAAACTACTAACTCATTTCAAAAACTACCAACACTTCAAAGATATGAGCCTTGGGTCATAATAGATGCCCACTCCATGATTCTAGGCAAGTTGGTCGAATTCCTCCACTTCTTATTCCTAAGGGAATCCAAGGGTAACCGGATTGCATGCAACCACCAATGCAAACTTCCTTCTCCATTTGGCATCTTCCTTCATGCCTTTAGCCTATTTCTTAGGACCACCATTCCCTCAAGAATTCGAGGAACCAACTCATTAACTGGCCTTAAGGCATCATTACAACCTCTTTAAGCATTTGAACAACTTAAAGACTCTACTCCCCTAGACAATAAACATTAAGAAAACTAACTTACCAACAATGGAAAAATAGTGTGACCTTAGTCCTAAGGACTAAGGTCACCTAGCGCAAACAAAAGCAAGACCATCTAAGGTCAAAAACAAATATGTTCAAACATTCTAACTTGGCTAAGGTTAGATACAAGCCAAAATGACAAAACATAGAGGTTAGCCTAGGTGCTCCTACACCAACTTGCAAAATGAAAAAAGTTTAATACTATCCCATGAACACGACTCTAACACTAAATCAAAACATCCAATTCACTTAGTATCACTGTCACTCAATAACACTCGGAGTTCATATAAAAACAGAAATTGTAGAGCTATCTTCTATTGCAAAAACTTGATTACAATCTCCCTCTTTCTTGAATTCGAGCCTGCTTCATATTAGATGCCATTCACCATGTTTGTAGGGTATGTTGGTTGATCCCCCACTCCTATCCTTTAGGGGATCCTATGTAACTGAGTTGCATGCAACATTTTCCATAATGGCAACTGTTGTCATGACAATTTTGTAACAACATTTGGCAAGTACTCTGTCATTATGCCACCTTCCTAACTCTTAGGACCTCTATCTCCTATATTTTGAGTAACCAACACCATTAAAGGCCTCATGGCATCTTTCTAACATCATTCATGTGTTTAGAACACATTTAAGACTCAAATCCCAACTTAAGCTACTAAGGCTAAGCAATGTAAAAACTATTAACAATGACTAACTTTGGTGACCTTAGTCCTAATGACTAACTCACCTATCCACAACAATGACCTTCTAAGGTCCAAAACAAACATACAATTACTCTGACTTGGCTAATGTCAGATACAAGCCCAAAATATCATAACTATGGAGGTTAGCCTAGGTGTGCTCCTGCACCAGAGATTAATTAGAATACATTTTATATTTGGTTTTTATGTATATTGTACTTATAAATTAAGGACGTATACCGTGGTAATTAACTAATTATACGTCGTTTGTGAATTTCATTTTTTTTTGATACAGTTGGTCGAACGTGGGATGCACTATATTTGTACGTCGCAAAGAATCTTGATTGGATGACGGTATGGATTGAACGATGTCAACAATCTGGTCGTGCATTAACATGGGAAGGTGTGGCTTCATTGGTTAAAGAAGCTCATCGTAATGGAGATTCCAATGTTACAGCAAGGGAAATTGATTTAGCATATGGTTTAAGAGATAAACATGTATGTATAAATATATTAATCACCCATATTATTTAATTATTTTCAATTATATTGATGTATATATATGTTGAGATTTTTGTCTTTGCATACATTCGGCCAAGAATAAATATGTTTATCAACTGACGATATTGCAATAAGTTTTGCATGTTTGACATATTGTAGGTGAAACACCACAAGGCTATGTGGTGCAATGGTCATAAATTTCGAATCAAAAAGTTGGATGACACGAAGAAAACTTGTGACTCTGGGATAAATGCAGTCTTCCAGGTGACTATGTTTCATCTAGAAGCGACATACATCCAGAAGTCTCAGAAAATCAATACTAGGGGATTTTGGATGATATACTTGAGTGTGACTTTATGTCCTTCAAATTAATTTTGTTCGTCGTCCTATGGTACAGGCTACGATTGAATGAAAATGATCCAAAGAGAACTGTTATTGAACATGATAATGGATTTACCATGGTTAATACAAGGTATTTTGAGCGAGCTGGAAATGAGCCCTATGTTCTTCCAAGCCAATGTGAGCAGGTATTTTACTCAGAGGTTCCAGGTAAAGCGGTTTGGTCATATGTTGTTAGACATGATCCAAGAGGAAGGCTGGTAAAGTATAATGTGGTGAAAGAAGAAGATATTGAAGAAATAGAAGATGATGTAGATGATGATCAAGATCAACAGTTAGTTGATGATGTGCTTGACGAAGATGTCGAAGAGGAGGAACTAGATCATGATGATGTAGGAGTTAATGTTCATGAAGATGATATCCATGTGGATGATGAAATTATCGAAACTGATATCAATGACGATGATGATGATATGACCAATCCTTACAATGTTGAATCTGGATTGGATGATACAGACAAAGAGTTGGATGAAGAAGAAGATCAATGACATTAATTTGTATTGTCTATTTGATATTAATTTCTTGAAAGAATTATATTTGACTTATGTGGTTACATAATTAATTTATGATGTTTTTAATTTTAATTATATTTGAATTATATTAGAATATGTTCAGTTAACAAATGCAAAAAATAAAATGGATAAACCAAAAGATGAAAGCGTGAGACCACTGCCTTGTTGGGTGTATGGAGTCCAATGAAGATCTATAAAAGTGTAATCTATGATGGAAATAATTCAAAGTGTTTGGCACACAGATGTAGTTTATAACTTGTATAAATGTTCAAGTAAATGACTGACAAACTCTACTTGAGATAGAATGACAATCCTAGTTATGTGATTCTTCTTATTGATACAATTAATACTCTTTAGTTACTGTGATTGACTAGGAGGGTTTAATCTTTACTTGAAAGAACCAAATAATCACATCACACAAATACATAAAATGTGTATCGGTAAACTGAATATATATGCTTGATATATCAATTTAAACAACAGAAAAGCATCAATAGAATCAACTACTTCGAGCATGAGATGATTACAACGACATTTCACCACATAAGATAGTCATTTAATTTGCAATTTGGCAGCAAGATCTAAGCTAAGACAAACAGACACAGAAAACACATACGATTTAGGCCAGTGCCATATACTATTGGGGAGTCGAATTAATTCACAAATATTTAGATTTCCATAACAGGTTCAAACACACAACATATAAGATCTCTCACAATATTGCATTACAACAGTGTCAATTTGTATCCTAACTCAATACTTCTTAACAAATCCCTTTACAAACATATCCATCTATGACTCCATCCAAGCATTTTAATTTACTCTTTGAATTAAACCAAAAATAGAAATCATACACACCATGATAACAGTGAGATGAACGCCATAACCCTTGATTATATTATTCAAAATTGTGATATGTTTATACAAAGGAGAGCCATGAGCTCTAAATATATCATTATAACTGAAATGTTAGTACTGTCATGAAACATCAAACCTTCATGCTGTTGGAACTGTCAAATTTTGACAAATTCATTATTTCTTCATGATTATTAGTCTCCAAAAAAAAATTCATAATGCAGACAAAAATATCCTCACATAGCATATTTTACCAAAATCTGATTTAAAATTGTTCCATAATGCCCCATAAATTTCATCTGACATTAAAATCTTTACATATGAAAATATCGACATAAGTTGATGCAGGTCTCATCGATGATAATATACATATCCTAAATGTATCGGAAAGACATAGCAAGGGTCACACCGATCAAGTTATACACAGAGAGAATGCGGGTTTCTATATCTTATCGGCAAGACAAAAAGTATCGGCGAGACGATGTAAGGTCACATCGAGCTAAATTACCTTTTGCCAATTGGAGTAACGTAAAGTCTATCGGAGAGACTTTGGTCATCGGAGAGAGATTTTAAAACACTGCCCATAGCGTTATTAGTCTTGCCGATAAAGCAAGGGGAGGACTCACTCCGTGAGACAAACGATGCCGACGAGAATTCGGAAAGTCTTACCGACCCCTCGGGTTACACCGACAGAACTGAGCATACAAAGATAAAGGGTGTCGAGAAGACAATGCGCATGGTCTCGCCGAAGAAAAAGCATATTGGTGAGACATGTCACCGCGGGGAGATCTAAGAGACATCACAGCGAGTATTATTCTGTCGCCAGAATAAATTGCTTGGTATCGACGACATACTCGATAAAGTGAACATCTCAGTGAGACAAAGTAATTTTGGAGTAAGGTAAAGAACCATTGGCCCGATTCATTAAGTCTGAGCGATAGTTGTTTCGGTGAAAGTCATGGTGATATAAAAGCAAAAGGAAAGAAACTATCAGGGAGAATTGTGATGTCAGGGAAACTGCAAGACGTCTTGGCGGGTGGGTGATCGTTGAACCCTGATGTGACAGCAAGAATTTCAAAAAAAAAACTTGCAGCATTCATGTCTAGATCGGTAAAAGACATTAATGGCGCCATAAAGCGTAGGAGATTTTGCATATCAGGGTATGATCAATTGAAATCATTGTCTCACAGAATTCAAAGTGAAGGAGAGCAAGGGAACTAGCACAGCAATTAAGGCATTCACCTAGCTTGAGTTTGGAAGAAGTTACAGTAAGTTTCTCGTCCTCTCAGAATTCGTAAAAATTTGAATTATGGAAGGCACTGGTTCAGGAAAACTAAAGGGAAGAAAACCCAGGGAGGGAAGCCAATCAAAAGCAAAAAAACAAAAGACTGAGTTGCAACCAGAAGGTAGTGAAAGGAAGCTAAATCAAGACCTCATAGACCAGTTACCTGGTTCTGGACCTAAAGCTAGGCATTCTGCACAGCTCAAAGCGGAAGTTGACAAATTGGACGACAAATGCAAATTTATAGGTGATGTTTGGACTCTGATTAGAGGCTATGAGTTATTCAATTTCCATTACCATAGGAGAAATCGCTTTGAGCCAGTATGCAATCCATGGAGGCTCAATTTAGGGAAATTAGTGTGCCCTAATTTTTTTATTAACGTCGAACTAGTAAAATTGTTGGTCGAACACTATGATTCGAAAAAGAAAGCTATATGTGATTTGTCAGGGAATCCATTAATACATGTATCTGAGAATGCAATTGCTGAGGTTTTCAGAATGGAGGGAATATGTAGTGACAAAGTAGTGAGTGAAGAGCTCGATAGTGATTTCAGAAGGATGAACACCATTTATAAAGGGTGGAGGTTACCTCTGCACAAAATTAGGTGTCATGGCAAACCTACTCCAATGGAAGACAGTGAGGGGCCACCCTTTCATGTAGACCTCTTCAAACCTTACCTAAAATATACTTACTACTCAGTGGGATAGGTATTAGGGATGGAGGTACCTGAGCATATGGCAGTTGTGCCCATGATGATTTCTACAAACATTTAGTACCACAATTCCAGATCATTTGACTAGGCTGCACATGTTTTTAAGGAGCTGGATGCAGGTTTGATGACGATAAAGAGTGGTGCTTCTATTCTCCATCTCATAAATTACTCACTGTTGATGCACTTAGTGTTGTATTTTGGACAAGAGTTAGGTTTATGGCTCCAGGAGCCGAGGATTTCACAATCTGACAAGGAAGGTAGGCCATTGCTTGTTCAATTATGGACTGCTGTTTGGGACAACAGGTTTGCCAATTCAAATTTCTTGCATTTTGAAGAATTCTTTGTGAAACCCTTGTATAGATTTTTTAGCCATCCTGGTGATTATTCTTTATCTGAACAAGTAAAAAGGTTTCTTAGGCCTAGAGATTACAATGGACCAATTAACCACAACTGGTGGGATTGCTATTGCTTAGAGAATGCCACAATGATTAGGGTTTATGGCTTTGAGGATACACCTTTCATTCTGCCCAGAACTGTCCCTGATAGAATTGCATACCTTGAAATTGTTAGGCAAATGGATTACTCCAGTGTTATGAACTTAAGTTCATATGGGAAACAGGCTTTTGTGCCCAGTAGATTGTGTTTTAGTGATTTCACTGTATTAGCCAAGGAAGGTTATGATCTGATTCTGGACAAATTATTGCACTACAACATGAGCAGAGCACCAGTGAGAAAGAACTTTGATCCAGAAGGGTATATCCACTCTTCTAGACAAAAAGTAAATCTCGAAGGGTACCATCATGTGCCCTTTAAATTTGATGACATAATCAGAAACCTGGAGGCAGAGGAAGCTGAAATTGTGATTGAAAAACATAATCAGGAGTTGGTGGATGCTGAGTTGTTATCCTCCATTAAGGGGATTTTAGAAATAGACAGGCCACAAAGCTCATCTAGGAAAGTTTCAAAAATGAAGACTCAGGAGTATGCCTATGTCGCCAAAGAAATAGACGTTGAGGAAACCATGGATGTAGATACAAGACATGAAGACTATAGGTTTTTCATATCATATGATGAATTTATAAAGACCTCGGAGTTTAAGACATTTTTATATAAGCAAAAAGGGAAAGAGATAAGGGGACAAGTTGACAATGTCACTCCAGGGAATGAGGATCAACTGTTAAAAAGCTTAAAGGATGAAGTGGACAAAGAGATGATTAACATGACCCCTGAAAAGGGGAGGGAGCTCCTTGAAAAGGCAAGTGTTATGATTTTTCTAGGTTTGGATATGAATTATGCATTAGTTTTTTATAGTTTCTTAAAAGATAACAATGCTACCCACAAGCTCAGTATAGAGAAGGTGACAGAGGTATACACAGGATCAAGATAAAATCCTGATGATGAAACATTGATTATGTGGGCCTTGTATCCTCCTCACAAGAAATCAATTGTTATTGATACTGAAAAGGCATTCAGACATGTCATGACCCTGAAGGCTAGGGAGGTTGATCCTGTAGCGACTGCTGATATTGGGATAAATATAGCCAAGTTGAATAAAGCCCAAATCCAAGCATTGATAAGGGAAAGGGAGATGTACAAAACCAATAATGAGAGGATGTTGAGAGAGAATGAGCGCTTGAAAGACTTGGTAGGTGGTGTAACAAAACCAACAAGGATGCTCACTCAAGGTGAGAGTTCATAGAAAAAAGACCGTTGGGAAGGGTCAACTGCATACTCTCAAGGGAGAATGGATGCATTTGCTGCAATAATAAAAAGAAGGAAGGTTGTTTTAACCACTTGCTTAAATAAACTCCAGGGAAAACATTCATAGTACGTAGATGCAATAAAGGAACACAGGAGAGTGGATAGCAGAATTCAGAAAAGAATTGAGGAATTGGAGGAGGACACTACTAGTAATGAAGAGATTGAAAAATATGCCAATTGCATTATGGATAGGCGCAGGGATTTCTATGTGGAGTTAAAAGGGGATATGCAGGAATTGACAGAGGCTGCCGAAGATAGATTCACCAAGTTATGTGATGATGAAGGGAAAATGAAGGAAGCGACTACATGGAAAAGTGATTGCGAAACAATACTCCAAGGGATGCTGGAGACAGCCACTGTGAAAGATGTGATATTGGATGCAGCATGTGAGAAAAATGAGCAAATGATAATGATGGAGATTGTGATCCGTGATGCGTTGGGAGATGTCGACACTCATGAGTGCCAGGATTATACAGAGCATATGTTTGTAGTCCATTTGTGGCTCAAGAGAAATTAGTTAAAAGTGGATTTGTTAAACCTTTTATGCTTTAAACCTTTTTGAAAAGGCACGTCCTTTTGCAAACTGATGTATAAGTATCCGTTGTTGGATAAATTTAAGGGGTAGAAGATAGAATTAGAATAGGATAGACTACTGTAAGCATTAAATTTTCAGAAATGATGACATTCAAGGAGACTATGTTGCATGTATGAACTTTGAAGGAGATAATGAAAGACTGTTGATTTAGTGGCTTCATTCTGGTATCAATTATTTGTTGGATTCTTGCGATTATTTGATTGTCTCTAATCTGATGTTTCTTGGTTGTTTAAATTGAAGTATCAAGTATATATTCTATTTATCAGTACACATTTGTTGTTTTTGTGTGATTTGGTTTATTGGATTCTTTAAAGAAGAATTAAAATTCCTTCCAATAAATTACAGTAATCTGGGAATGCCATTTGGATCATTAAGAAGAATCAGATTATTAGATTTGATATTCTGCCTCAACTAGGGTTTATCATTTACACTCTTGCATGTTTATAGTTATATGCCAAACAATTAGAGGACCTGCTAGATAGAAACCATTCATTAAAGGCTTTCATTTGACTCCGTTTTACCCAATAAGGCACTGGTCTCCCTTATTTACATTACATTAGTTTTATTCATTTCATTTAACATCTCTTAATTGAACATATTAATTCATACCTTGATATTGCATATACAATTTATACCAAAGTAGGATCATATCTTTCCACTGTTAAATTGCCATTTGTGGATAGTTAGATCAAGTAGGAAACATAAATTGAACATATTAATTTAGTATAAGAGTCAACCAATCATAAGGAAAACATAATATGAAGATGAATTTTCTCAAATCTTGTGGTTGTAGATGCCCTTTTGAAATCTATGCAAAATGTGGGAGGATAGACAAAGCTCATGAACTATTTGACACAATGCCTTGAATAATTGTAATCTCATGGAATACACTCTAATTAGAAAAGTCTCATCACTGCCCTCATAACAATCTATCAATTTGTTTTAGTGTCTATTGTGTTATACCCAATTTGGGACATGGGGTATAACAAAATAGACACTAAAATAAATTGAGAGATTACAATTCTTTGAGACATTTTGTCAAATAGTTCACAAGCTTTTTCTATCCTTCCACATTCTATATAAATTTTAAAAGGGCATCTACAACCACAACATTTGAAAAAAATCATTTTCATATTATGCTTTGATGGATGTCTATACCTTGTTCCAAATCTCCCATATTAAGGAAACCAACAAGGATTTTGGTGAAGGTTGTGTTGGTGTTTAAAATACAATCCATGTAGAGGTTGTAGATATCTAAGAGGTAGCCAATCCCTATTGAGGACAACTACAACCACTAATGGCCAACTAATGAGAGTCAGTAAAGGACTGACTTCTCCTACACTTTTGGCTCAATAGGACCAAGGTGGGTAAACCTAAACGTGTTCACATGAATGTCTCATGATTGGTAAGAACACTTCCTGTGTACAGATTACAATTCCTACGCACTCAAAGGGATAGTGATCATCTCAAGGTTTTGGCAGACCAGAGAATGACTACCAGTACCAAAGAGCAACAAAACTGACCCACTTATTTGTTACAATACCTCCCTGAGGAGGACAAGGTTGTATTCAAGTGTTTTGTGTTCAGTATTTGGATATCCTTGCTTAGAACCTACAGTCTTGAACTAATAAAATGACACAAACATTATCCAGTGCTTCATGCATCCATAGGGCAACGAAGTCATACAGAACAAAATCCTGATACGATGAACCCATCTCATATAGCATTACTATCATGAGATATTTTAGCATATTAAGATAGTACTTCTTCAAGCATCCTGAGTATATACAACCATGAACATGTAACTTATTTTTCAAGCATTTGATTAACTCTTTGAGTTAAAGCAAGAAAATGAATCACATTTTCAATTAACTATTGAAACTGAACAGATGAATCTTTGATAAAATTATTCATAATCCATGGCACACACCCACGAGAGTAAACCATCTTAATTTTATAGATTTATTTCGATATAAGTAATTAAAAAAGAATATCACACTAATCTATATATAAACCTAACCCCAGGGTGACTTCCTGAAACAAAATGTTCATAACACTTTAACAATAAAGAGGACTATATAACTTCCAAGCGTCGGATTGCAAAATTTTTCTGACCCTTCACAATGAGCCGTGAAATCTCCTTTATAGAATAGGAGAGCAACAAGCATTAGGCTACATTGTGACACCAAATTGAATTTCAACACCAAAATGAAATTCAAATTTACATTCCTTGTGATAATGATATCGTGCATGAACAAAGGAATCAAAACGATTATGAAATAACCAGTTGAAAAACAAAATTTCATGCAAAGCACGCGCACGTCCATATCCACATCCACATCCACTTGATAGAACAACAAGAGAAGAGAAGACATGTCCAACAGACCCACTGCCAGTAATCATGAAGAAGCAACATGGCCCCGGTACAAGCAACCGCTCCGAGTTCGAGCCTGCGATAGCGATGGCACCACCTCCTCTTTACCAACCTTGCGAGCACATTCACGAACAACTGGACCTGGTGCTAATGCAGACATTGGCTCAATTGCCAGAACCTCCTCATCCACTCCCATAAGATTGGCCAGGGAAGCCAAATAGTACCGATAATCATAATCAGTCTTAGATTCATCATAATCTGAGATGATTATCGAGGACGAACAATGTACTGGCCTCTTCCCAATGTTCCTAATAATAGCCTTGGGCGACATGGGAGAATCTGATTTCTTCATGACTGGTGAAGCTAGCCTCGCACTCCTTCGCTTAACTGATTTACTCATGATAGAAACAGAGCGCAGCCACAAACATAAGAAAAACCTTACTGCACTTAGACACAAGAGAATGCAATGCTGATTACATACAATTCAGTTAGCATTTATAGAGCAAGCCAGTATGCAGGATACAATTACTTGAAGGCGATTTAAGCACTTGCACAGTTAATGATCCGGATAACTATGAATACCCTCAGCAGGATGGCACTATTCGCACGCAGGAGGAAATCAAGTGGAGATCCTCGGGAGAAAAGAAACCTGTATCATTAATGACATGAGCAACAGCCAAGTAATACATGCCATGCGGGCAACTCACACACTTCTTCCCTATAAATGAACCACCGATTCGGGAGGCACTTTAACAAATGGAGGGTGGAGATCAAGTCAATGGATGTTGACAATCCACGTCAGTAGAAGAATAGACCTAGACCGCACAATGGGTCCTATGTAATCCCACTGGCACGAAAAGAAAAGCCACGTGCCACTCCCTCACGAACCTTGCAACACTCTCCCGGATATTTACTTTGCCCGTGCAAGGTGTGCGAGAGATCATGATTAGCCCATTATTAATGGCTATTACCGGTGAAAAGACGACCCCCTATCATATCGAACACCTCGGGAAGAAAACCCATTCATCCATTCACGCCACATGGCCATATCTCGCGAACCTCGCACTACTTTGATGACGCCAACAGACAAACCTGCGAGGTTTGCAAGAAGCGGTCAAGATTGAATTCTATGATCGGACGGCTCATCTGCCCTTAGATGGAACATTTAAGTGGGGATGACTATTACTGGTGAAAAGACGGCCCCCTATCATATCGAACACCTCGGGAAGAAAACCCATTCATCCATTCACGCCACGTGGCCATATCTCGCGAACCTCGTACTACTTTGATGACGCCAGCAGACAAACCTGCGAGGTCTGCGAGAAGTGGTCAAGATCGAATTCTGTGATCGGACAGCTCATCAGCCCTCAGATGGAACATTTAAGTGGGGCTCGCATTGA
The DNA here is from genome assembly GCA_007115665.2 of Sequoiadendron giganteum. Taxonomy (NCBI): domain Eukaryota; kingdom Viridiplantae; phylum Streptophyta; class Pinopsida; order Cupressales; family Cupressaceae; genus Sequoiadendron; species Sequoiadendron giganteum. The sequence continues at coordinate 562,145,427 of CM021107.1, read as the reverse complement.
AATTTCTGGCGGTGTGATACCTAGGCCATTATGCCAAAAAGACCTGCAAATCAGGTGAAATAGGGCCGGTTAAGCACGACCCAACAGGGATGAAACCTCACTTAAGTGACTGGTCCATCGTGGCAACAGGTCACCGTTAAAACATAACAAGAGGGTTTTGACTGATCCATACTGAAGGTTACCCTGAGTAATTTAGAAACCCTCTAACCCCAGCTTCAATTTACTGAAGTTCCATCAAGTTGTGGAATTTTTCTTTGCATCTACCAATTGCATTTGTTTGAAAGTTTCTAAAACCTTTTCAACAAATCCATTATGTGTATATTCCAAATTCATTATAGTCCTAGTCCACATCACTTTGTTTTTTGAAGAAACTAATACCATATATTTCTTATTTATGTTCTAAATTGGATACATGTTTATAAGTTTGATATTACAATTAATAATATTAATTTTGGCAAGACATTAAAAGATTTTGTTGATTTTAAAAATATATGCATCCCAATGTAAAAATGCCAACAATGGAAGCAATGATTGTAACACATAATTTTTGATGTAGTATCCAATTCAAAGGATGATGTTACAATTTAGGGTTATGATTGGGTATTTAATTAGGGTTAGGATTTAGTGTTCGGGTTAGTGTTAGGTTTAGAGTTAGGGTTAGGGTTAGGAAAATAATGTTAGGATTAGGGTTAGATTAGGGTTTATGTTTTATGGTTAGGGTTAGATTTAGAGTTTTGGTTATGGTTGGGATTAGATATGAAATTAGGGTTAGGGTTTAGTATTACAATTAGGGATTATAGTATTAGGGTTATTGTAATTATGATTAAGGGTTGTTTTTATATTTGGCTTAGAGTTGGGGTTAGGATTAGGGCCAGGGATAGGGCTAGGGTTAAGTTTAGGGATAGGTTTAGGGTTATTAGAGTGAATGCAACTAATTAATAAAATAAATAATATTTAGGGTTAGGTAATTAGGGTTAGGGTTGGGGTTAGAGTTTTGGTTGTGGTTAGGGTTATAAAGATAGGATAAAGGTGAGGGTTAGGGTCAAGGTTAAGGTTTCGAGAGAAAGGGTTAGGTTATGATTTGGATTACCCTAAACTCTAACCATAACCATAAACCTAATCCCAAACCTAACCCTAAAGAAAACACATAACCTAACCCTAATTGTAGTGTTTGAGGCTAGGCTCAAACACTATATAACCTAACCCTATATAACCTAACACATAACCTAGCACTAGAAAAAATTCTTCTCCCAAACAATCTCCTCTACTTCTATTCATGCCTACTAGAGTTGCAACATTCAACATTGGTGCTTCAACCATTCATTCAAAGCTAAGAATTTGAAAGCAGCGTTCATTTGTAATATAATTAATCATTTAACAATATTATAATTATTATTAATCTAATACAATATTAATATTATTAATAATATACCAATAATATTAATAATCTAATATAATTACTATTAATCTATATATAGATTATATATAATCTTAATATATCAAATATATCATTATAATTCATATAATGTAATATAATATTGTTATATAATATATTAATATTATAACATTACTATTAATCAAAGTGCTTTAATATTTATGTCGAGTTTTAGTACATTATATGACAGGTTACTAAAGCGGCTCTGAGATGCACGTGCTCAAAATCGATGGTGATGTTATAATCTTGATGAAAGGTTGCTTGACGGTTATGTTCAGTACTGGTGACTTCTCAAACAAAAGAAGATGTGATTTTGGCCCTATTAGGAGAAGATTTAAAAGTTGATTCTAGAGCTGAGAAAAATTATCATATTAAATTATGAAGCCCCTTTCTTTGGCAAGGAGATTCCATGTGTGTTCAAAAATTCTTGTTGCACACATTTCCATTACTCATGTTGCTAAGAACCTTGCAAATCCTCATATTTGAAGATTGAAAAAATCCAAAGGTATATTTTATGGCCTCCCTTTAACCAAGGAAAATGGTTTCACAAAGTATCCTAGGAGTTTTATTATTTCCCTCATGACTATAATAGGCTTGGATTACTTTATATTCACTACTCTAAATGGCGCCATAATAGGCTTTGCTTGCTTTATATTCACTACTCTAAATGGCACCATAATTTTTTAAAATTTAATTAACATACTCTAAAACCTAACTAAAGCAGGTTGTAGCTCATCAAATTGGACAAGTGAAAGGTCAATACCAGCGCTGAGGAAGACTTTGGAGGAGTGAAAACAAGGTTAATACCAGCGCTAAGGACCAGGTTGAGGGCACTCAGGGAAAATCGATGACCAAGGGACAATGAGTACTGTAAGTTTGGCACCCCCATTCTCTTTAACCTGCAATTTTCATGCCTAGTTTCCAAAGATCTTCTCACACATTGGCCCCCCCATTCTCGTAAAATGGTATAAGATAAGACAGAAAAAATAAAATAGCTTTTTCTTTCACATTTTTATAGTGATTACTAGAGGCACATAGACCAATTCTTCATAATAGATGAATTTGATCATACTTTTCCAATGATGCAACAGTTCAACTTTGGGGTGTATCATTTAGGCAACAGTTCAACTTTTGGGTTCATCATTTAGGCAATGACGGATCCCTACTCTTTCCATATGCTCTTTCCTTTCTATTTATTCAAATGTATAGTTTATGTCTTATATTGTATTGAAATAGTTATTGCCACAACTTGTGTGGGACACCATACATTTGTAATTATCAATAAAAGAAATTTGTGAAAATTTTGTGCAATCTTTCTCTTGTATACATTTGCATAATGAACTGCAATTCATTTGATAATAATTTTGTGTATATGAATGGAACTTAGTAGAATTGAATGTGTACCTTTATCTTTATTTTTGCAAAAACTATCCCAACTTTACTTGATTGAGTTAGAAGCTAAATTAGGTAAAAAAATTGGTGACATCTTCTATATGTTTGCCTACTAAACATCCTCACCAGTTGCCTAAACTTATCCATTGGGCATGGTGTCAACTCTTAGAACTTGACAAGACTTGAGAAATAGTCTTGCATGATGTTGTAACTCATCCAAAATACTGCATAATGTTGGAATTTCTTACAACCCAAGTAGAACCTGCAGAAGCTTCTATGAGCTTGCCATGCTCAATTTTAAAAGTCCTGAAGGCACTATGCCAACTTAATGAGACAAATGCAAGAAAACTGTTATCTCTCCTACACTTCGGACTCTGTAAGATCCAGGAGGGTATCCCTAAAATATATTGTCATTCATGATGAGAATGATTTGCTCATACGTGGATAAACAACAGATAAATTCCAGTCTGAGTTTAAACAAGATAATCCTTCAAGAAATTGGCTATTTCTCAGGAGAATTCAGCTCTTATTTAACAAGGAATTGAAATAACACCTAAGTGTGTTTTTATGAAATATTCGAGTGAAATTGCCTGAAGCTATAACAAAAAATACAAGAACAATAAGCAGTCAGAGTACCAGTGCCATATCCTAAAGCACAGAGTCAAACTGGAAACTGAACTACAGGGTAACTTTCATCTAGAGCATCTATGATCTGTATGTAAGGCATTACCATCCATTCATCAATACATGAATTTATTACTCTTTAGCAAATCCTATGTGCTAATTTGCATGAACTTATTGAACAACTGAAGCATTTAACAGGTCCATTGAACCAAAGCTATAGTCGAACATAATCCACAGGAAATGACAAATGAAATTTAACGAACATCATCTTTGATAGACTTTTCATTAAAAATTCATGCAAATTATTACAATAGGAGAGAAAATAGACTCAAAACAATCACAAGATTTGCATAAGTATGCTCCAAAACCCCATGATTTACTAAGTTCCCAAACAGACTCAAAGTTTCAAAAAATTGGACATATTCTTTTCTCTCTCTCTACTTGATTCTTCTCTTACATATCTTAAGTAATTTCAACAGATCTATTCCTCGGCCCAGAATTCCCTTTTATAAAAAAAAGGGAACAAACAAGCTTTAGGCCAGAGGATACACATGTCCATTTTTTACTGGACCGCTAATTCCTAATCAATTATCTTTACATCATTTGCTTGGTAAGAGAAGAAAAGCTTAAAACAAAATGATGATTAATTTGTTACGGAGGAAAGGAAAGCATGGTTCCAAGTATTGATTCCCTGACACCAAAGCATCTTTTAACCACTCCATGTGCTGATTTTATTTGCGCAATTTGTACCTGAATACAGGAAGAGAATGCATTTCAAAATATAATACCATAGACCAGACCTGTATTTTACATGACCAAATTGCAGCTCTCATCCCCATTATTTATAATTCAAGTTCGTCAATAAACATCTTTTTCCATGACTCAAAATCTTCCTCCGACGGCCAATTGAAAGCCACCACCCGGTCCACCATTTTTCGATAAGGTACATACGTTATCATTAATGATGTGGTTGTCTTGTCAAAATTCTCCAGGAAACTAATGACAAGTGATAACTTCTCTAAAGTGTTCTCCAACATGCGAATATCAGCATTTTTGCATATCTCATGAGTTTGGGCGGTCATTATATTATTCATTTGCTCCTTCCACTCCTGCAAAGGCTTGACACTATCCTAACTATGCAAAATATGAGGTAGTGGAGTCAAATATTTTCCATCATAAATATCCTTCAGTGCTTTGATTTTGGGCTCCATAGGAGCAGCAGACCCCTAGAATTTTTGCTCAACAATAGTCTTAACAAATTGATATGTTTTTATGACTGTAGAATACTTATTCCCATGCTGCTTTGCTCCAACTCCCATAAATTTCAATTTTTCCATTCTAGGGCCCCATCTATTTAGCAAAGGGATAGCCAATTCTCTGTCCCTTGGAAACAATTCAAGTGCTTGCAGCATCAAGGCATAATTCGCATGAACACCATTCAGCTTTCTCTGGACCCATTTATGTAGATGCCTTAACACAGTATCAACAATTTCTGAATTATTCCTTCTTGCTGCATCCCGGATTTGATTTACCATCTCCTTATATTCTTCAATTTGCTGGAGTAACTTTTCCCTAGAAGGATCTTCACTCGAGGTACTAGCCTTCTCAACCGCAATAGGCACTTGTCCCATATTATACGGGACCATAGCCCAAGATTGAACCTGTGCAGGAGGTTGGGGTTGATCAATTGGTGGGTCAGCAATAATTTGGCTAGAGCTAACTTGCTTTTGGGATCTCAAGATTTCCATTTGTTGCCTTAATAAGGCCATTTCTGTTTCCAATTCCGCCACCCTTTGCTGACTCTTGTTATACTCAATAATAATGTCATTATATTGGTTCCTCAGAGTATCTTGGTTTTTAGTTAAATCCTCCATGGTTGCCTTAGTAAATTTGGCAACATTCACAACCATGTCAATAGCCTCCAAGGTAGGGGTATCAGCAACTCTCTTCACAATCAAATGACCACTAAAATCGGATGTTTCAATGACAATAGGTTTTCGAGACCTTGTAGATAGTGACCATATTGCCAGAGAATCCCACTCTTCACTGAAAGCTGATCCTTTAAGTGCTAATGCCGCCTCCTCCTCTATTGCAAGAATCGGTTTATTTGCCCTTCTTATTGTATCAAATACTACAACATCAACAATATTCCATTCAGGGAGTAGCAATATCCCACACTTTTGAACCAATGTTCTACCTTGTTCTGGTATGATTTCCTTAAACCTCTCCTTCAATTGTACTCTGGCCTTTGACTGAATTACTTGCTCTGGAAGCTCTGGGTGCAAAATTCTCTCATGTGCTACCTGCTCAGTATAAGATGAGAGATGAGCTCTCCATACAAAATATTCAAAAGCATGGGTATGGATAAAAGAGTCATCCATCATGAATTCTTTGCAGGCTTCCATTCTCAAATCATCACTATTTGTAATTCCTTTAATCTCATCCTTCCCCAATCTTAGGGTGATGGCTCCTGAGCTCGTTGCAATGTCAGTCGGATCTAGTGGCATTTCTAGATTTATTTCATCCGGAGTTACAATAATATCCTCCTCATCATTACCTTTCTGGCCAACATCCCCCATACTATTAGTTCTAGGCCTCTTTGGGGATGATGTGCTAATCTATTATGAACTCTTCAGAGGTGAATCCAGATCAATAATACCAGATACTCATTTCCTTAGGACGGATGATGCACCACTCATCATAACTTCCTCTATCCTATTTCTCTTCCTTCTTGAAAACACTTTTATTTTCCCTTGAGGCTGGTAGGTAGGACTTTCTTTGATTCTTATCTCAGGGTGCTGCTCAGTAACATGTGACTTTCCCTTTCCTTCTACAATCCTTTCCTCCTTCAAGACTCCTACTATGCTCTCAAAATTGTCAAGAACATAGATTGCCCTGTTGAGCTCATCTTTAGCATCAGGTACAGGATCAAAACCAGGTATTTTCTCCTATTTACTTCTTACCATTTTTGAATAGGCAATGTACATTGCCTTTCTCTCATCCTGTAAGTCCTCATCAAAAATATTCTTAATGATATCTTCAGGATAGTAGAAATTGTGAACAAAGGTTCCAGTCTGATGTCTAGCCTTCATTTGTGAGATAAAACCCTCAGGATCATAATTCCTAGGGTGTACAGTATTCAATCTATATTGCTTGAGTAACAAGTGTAAATTTCTCCACCCTCCCTTTATCATAACAAAATCTGCAAAAGTTGTATATTTAGGGAAAAAGGTTCATTTCTTGTGTTCAACAGGCAAATGGAAATCTTGAGATGCTCCTAATTGCCTCATAATCTCTACAAAACCAAGTATGAGAGGAACTTCTTTAGGTAGGACAAATGGGATGGCATTGGTGCCAAAGACCCTGAAGATCGTAGTATTGTGATTGGGGATAATATCACCCCAATTGTGGGTTAGATTCAGCTCAGGCCTCCTCTCCATAGGTCTTAGAAAGTCGTGAATTTCTTTTGGAATCTTGGGTGGATCAACAACTAAAGCCTTCCTTAACTTAGATCCAAAAATATTATGAAAGGTGACATAATCAAACTTATGATCATTTTTGTATAAGACCCTAGTCCAATATTGGACAGGCATTTCAATATCTCCTTCCATCTTCTTCAACTCCATATCTTTTTCAAATACCTTCTGACCACTATATAAAAACATATGAATCAACAGTGAAAACCATCTGAATTTTACCCAATTCTTTCCCAGCTTCAAAGTTGCTAAGCCAGAATCTATGTTCTCTGCAAGGTAAGTGGCAAAGTCATATACCACATTATAACTAGGGTGTTGGAGGTTGAAAACTATATACATTATCTCTATAGGCACAGTCTTCTTCAGGTCAATCCCCAAAACTTGACATAGTGCACAAATGGTCTTCTTGAAATGAGGGGCGAAATAGTCTACCGGGAAAGGTTCACGCTCATTCTTGCCAATAACAACCTTTTTCTGATTCTTCCCTCTTCTCGACACAGCCAAATGGGGTATCAAAAGGGATCTCCTTATCAAACCCTTAGTGTTTATGTATTCTTCCCTGAAGACCTCCAATTTGATGTGAATCATATCCTGGCTCCATTCATGTAAGCCAAAAATCTCTGCAATTTCCTCTCTGGTTACTTTAATCATAGGCTTGCCAAGATGTGTTCTGACAATTCGAGTCACAAGATCGTACCTTGAAGCAATATCTTTTAATAAGTCTACATCTTCATAGACATTCGGTACCACCAACTTACCCAAGTCCAGTATCCATGGATTACACAAAGGAACAGACAAATTTATATTTCCAAACCAATTGGAAAAGAGCTGCCAACCAGTGTACGGCAATTTGACATCATGGATTGTACACTGCTTGTCCATTAAACCTTCATGAATCACGGGTCCATAGAACAATATCCTTCCTTCTTGCTTCTTGCTCGTAGAAGGTTTCAATAGATCAATAATATCTTGTGAGTAACCCCTAGGCATAGCCTGGGAACCAACAGTTCATGCCTTGGATGCCATATATTTTAAACAGAAGGGGATTTGAACTAGGGTTTTCTTAAAGAAAAACAAACAATTACACCCTATTCTCGACTGCCATTATAGAAAACTTTTTTATATGCACACAAATCACTAGCAATGACCTATATAAGCTCTAACAGCCAATTCGCTTAACAATTCACCAGGAATCAAAAAGGACACAATCGCCAATTATTCAATAGGCAATGCTAATATATTCTGAAATTACAAAAGAAGGCGTTCGTATCACTTACTGTTTATTTTGCAGAGCGTCAACTATCACGAGAATGGAGAACTGAGATAATAGCCGCTTTTCTAAACACCGAGGAATTCTTATAAACCAGAATGCAACACTGAAATAGCAATCCATTGGTTATTTAGCATTTAATTACGTAGGCTGAGTCGAACTTGACCATTACTATTTGCTCGCACAAGATAGAACGGCTATAGTACAACACCAGTTTGTTTGAAAACATGTCATTGATCAAAGATACAGTTGGCCAGATGGACGGTTCAGATTTGGTCAACAACAGTTTGAAAATGACACATCCTCCTTCCAGTCAACAAGTGAGCAAGAATATTGCCCATTAGGTACCACATCAGCACGGAACGGGTCCCACCTCATTCGTTAATCGATAACACCGATGCCCATGCATCAACACATCGCATACCTCGCAACATTATTGAAACTGAAGTTTTAATTGCATGAGGTCAGCGAGGGATAGCCTAGATGCATCAGATACTACACAGCTGTCAGCATCATCACCCGTCCATCAATCAGCACTCAAAAATTGGCCACACCAAGTTACACAACAGGTGGCAGCATCTCACAAGCCTCGCAACATTTTTTGTGATGCAAGCACAAACCTTGCGAGGTGTGCGATGAACGGTCAAGATCGTAGTTCCTACATCCGTTGGCTAATACAAATCTGCACATGTGAAATAGTTACCTTAAAGAAAGGGGACCACTAGGCAAACGGGGAAATAACCCACGAGGTCAAAAAATAATTCAAAGGCTACGTTGTAAAGGTTAATAGGCCGAAAACCACAGGGACGCATAAGTCAAAATGCAAAACCAAAAGGATAGGTAAAAGGGGCTGGTGAAGTGATGGCCAAAAGGGATAAAACACGACTTAAGTGACTGAGTACTGATGATAGCAAGTCAACGGCCAGAAAGAAAAAACCCCCAAATACAGGACCAGTAGAAAAATAACGAAGATAAAACCACCCCAATGGGAAGGAAAACAAAAGCTCCACCACATAACACCTACCAACCTTATTCAACCTACCAAATGACTCAAAACAAACTAACAGTGCAAACAAAACTTATTCACTTAAAACAAAAACTATCCTAATCTAGACTAACTCAGAAAAGGAATACCTAAATAAAACCATTAACTGGTTCATGAAAGTACCTATCCTTTCTTTGCAACTTGTAATGATCCATATGTTTGTGAGCATCAAAGAGGAAATGAAGAAATGATAGATGTTTAACCAACTATTGCAATGCCTCATAAATGGAGAAAAAAAATCCACTTACCATTCATGTTATCTTAAAATGGATAGGATAGTAGGATATAGTCCTCATGCTTGGGTGCAATAATGACTTGTGATGCATTGCTAGTTTCCATCCTAGTTAAATGCCTGATAGGACATCCCCTTGAAAGCTTTAGATTGGTTTTTCCTTTTTCCTCTTTTGGTGTGATCATATCCTTCATCTTACTCTTATGGTGCTCTTGTGGTACAAGAAATTGATTTGGAACTTCATGGTTTTCTTCTTCTTTCAAAGAACCCAATAAGGTTGATATAATATTATCATGACTGCATTCTTCAAACCTTTCTACCTTTTTTATGGTTGTCCTATTTCATGGCTAATAAGTTTAGACAAGAGAGAAGGAAAAATAGCTTGCTTTTATTGATTGAAAGGTAAAAATACAGTTGAGTACAAGTCCATGAAAATGAGTTACAATGCTATCTTTTTCTTGAAAGCTCCAAAAATGAGCTACAATACTTGCTGAAAGAAGAAAGAACTAACTCCAAACTATCATTTGAAGTTACTTTATGCTTGCAAAGACGCTGCACAAAGACATTAAGTAGATTTGATTTGTGATGGACACATTTGGACGGTAGTAACAATAACTTGCAATCCATCAAGACTTGATTACCTTATAATCTGTCAATTTCTAGCGATGAAATGATAAATTAATCATAATGTCACATTCGGATCACATCACCATGAAAGAACTTCATCCAACATCCTTATGAGTGCAGGCACCACAAAATAGGTATTTGTCAGATTTGTCTTCCTCAAGCGAGGGAAATTTAGGAAGAGAAGAGGAAAGCGAGACATGTAGTAGGTCTAAAAGAGGGAGATCAACTAGAGGTCAAAAGATTAGAAGAAAATTCCGTAAACGCATGGAATTTTTTCTTACTGAAGGGGGGTCATGTTCTTATGATGATGAGAGCATAGGCGACATCGAGGTGCCCTTGAGGTACAAACATCTACGGAAACAATGGGTACCCAAGGAACTTCCTCCAATAAACACTGATCTTTGTGTCAACGAGAGGATATATCACATAACACCATTGTCATTACATGGTTTGGGCCTATTTTGCATGGACGGCATAAAAGTCTGTTACGACAAATTTACTAAGTTGATGGAGTATGTTGGACCTTGTTACAATTACAAAGATTGGATGCAGATGGTTCGATATACACGAAGTATGCGTAGGTATGCACTATCAGCAAATTATATACAACTAAAAGATAAGGATCAAAATAAAGGAGTGGCTAGGTACATTGACGGGAGGCCAAAAGCATCAAGGAATATTGTAGGGTTTATAAATAGTACACAACCTGGGTCAACAAATAAGCAACCCAATTGTATATTCGAGGCGCGAGAGGGAAACCGTGTATTTGTATGTGTGATAAAATCAATAACTGCAGGGGAAGAGTTGCTAATCGATTACAATTTGAATCGCTTAGATACAAACATAATTACTATGGGGGTGGTATGTACTATATATATACCATTTTACCCAGCCTACAATTAATGACTCCAATATACCATTTTATTATTATGTTTTTTTTCGTAAGTCTATTGGTTTCATTTCGGTAATGTTTTTTATATTTAATTTTTGTCACAACGGGACATTGATCATACGAGGAAGGCTCTGACCCAGAGCACAGATCGCGATCCATCTTCAGGTGCTTCTATCCGACAGGTTTATGTCATTGTAATTGTACAAATTAGATACGAGCAAAATGTTTTATTATTATATTTTTTTTCATGAATTTATTGGGTTAATTTTGATAATGTTTTTAATATTCTTGCTGCAGTTGGCTGATCGAGGAAAGGCACCAACAGTACAGGAGAGCATCCATATGGAGGTGCAGTCACTATTATGCGATTATGACATCACATTTTCCGCAAACCCTGTGGATATGATGAGGAAGGCCCAAAAAAAATGCAATCAAGAAATCCTTCAGTTGGTATTCATAGTGCGTCAAACAGATGAGATAAGAGAAAGGGTTAAAATATTGTCTCAGAGAGCACAAAACTTGGAAGTAAGCTATCATGAGATCTTTAATTATAACATAAGTTCATTCATGGTTTTATATTTTGTACTCTTTTATGTCATGAACTAAAATATGTGTTGTTTTTATAGGATTATTTGCGTCCTCATGATCATGCTACTGGCCATGATCAAGGTACTACAAGTGTTTTCCGGGAAGTAGGGGACGGTACAAGTGTCAATCCTGATCTTCTTGCGCATACAACACATCATCCGACCCCATCATTTGTGCCTATATTATCGTCTGAAATTTCGGCAACAGATACCATGCAGGCATTCGGTAGTCCACCCTCTGGCAGCGAACACATGCCACTACATGTGTCAGTACCTGTGGATGCAGAGGCCACTACTACTGGTGATGTTTTAGTAGCATTTCCTGGATCTTCCCATATTACTAGTATGGTAACATTGCCGGTCACATTTGTGGTGACCGAGGATTTCCTCCCCATAAAGATAGAGAAGGTCCCAGGTACTTTAAAATGTTTTAATTATTATTATTATTTTTTTAAGTGCTAACAGTGGGGATAGCGCCCTATTATATTGATTTACAAAATGGCAATATTTTCCTACATTATAATTGTAGGAAATGATGTTTTTTATAAACATCTAAGTGATATTTCATTGGAGCTCTTCGGGCCCACCATACATACACGGTGGAATGCCCAAAATCAAGATTTAAAAGATGAGCTCATTAACTGTTTAGTTGTGTTGTTCGGTGATAAAACATTCAATCGAACCAAGGTCCTTAAGAAAGTTGGTACCTATTTAAAGTATGTGAGGGACCAATATAGGTCACATTTAGAGAAGAAGAGAAAGTACGAGCGTCCCCCCATGATTCTGAAAAGGGAGTGGAAGGACTTGGTGTCGGATGGAAAGGAGAAGGCTAAAAAGAAGAAAGGAAAGATACTACCAGGCCAAGGAAGGTATGTAATACTATCAACAATTTAATTATATACTGATTAATCTTTCTTTTTACATAATCTAACGTATTTCAAATTTTTCATAGGCTGCCCGACACATCAAAGGCAACAAAGGCAAGACTAGAAAAACACGGGCAGCACAAACTTGGCTTTGGTGGTTATATGAAAGTAGCCCCACGATTTGTAAGTATTAATAAATGAAATATTGCATCCAAATAATAAATTGCAAACAATTTTGGTTTTATCACATCATAGAAGCAAAATTCATGATCGCATGCAAAAATGCAGGGCTTTGATTTCAACAAAGTGCCCACACAAGAGGACCTAAAGATTGCCTTCGACCAAGGCTATGGAGCCCTGACTGAACAACTAAGAGTCTTGACTGGGCAAACACATTCTTCCACTACATCCAACATGCAGGTAAATAAACTCAATAAAGTTTATTTCAAATTGAATACTTGTGCAATCTGTTCAATATTAATTTCCACCATAATAATGTGCCTATTTGTTTTACACAGATAAGCAATGATAATCCTGCACATGACATTGGAATGCAGCCTGGTGAGGGTGGAGCGCAACCTGCCGATGAAGGCCATGGTGTGCATCCTAGTACTAGATGTATTCATGTGCTATACAAAATGCAGTATGGATTAATACAATTAAACATCTTTAATTGCATTTAGTGTATTAATGAATGTAACCTTTCATGTTTCAACTTTAGAGCATGTAGAGCGTGATCAACATGTTGAGCATGTTCAGGCTAGACAAGATCAGGAACATGATGTGGCTCCATTAGGTAAGCAGGACCACTCTAATGTTCTTTTAAACATTTTTAATTACAATTGGTGTATTAATTAATGTAATCTTTCGTGTTTCAACTCCAGATTAGGATTTAGAGGGTGTTCAACATGTTGAGCATGAGGCTATAAGACAATATCAGGAACATGATGTGGCCCAATCAGGTAAAGAGCACCACTCTGATGTTCTTTTAATTAATGAAATATGTGTAACAATAATAATAAAACATATCAATTTAACATTTCTTTGCTATTGCAGCAAACCCCCCCTTGCAGCCGCGTCCACACGGTTGTGAGTACACGACTAGGCGTACATTAAGATCATGAGCAGAGCTCGAAACAACTCAAGGGGGGACAAATGATTTTGAAAATGATACTCCACTTCAGGTTTTTTTAGCTGCAAAAAAGAAACAAAAAAAAAGTGATTGTAATCATATTATGACAGCCATATTTTTGATAATATGTAAAAACTAAAAAAATGAAATATGTTAATGAATGAATCTAAATATGTTAATGAAAAAATGTTATATGTTAATGAATGAATGTTATATGTTATTAATGGATGAATGAATGAATGTTATATGTTATTAATGGATGAATGAATGATTAATGTTATATGATCGAGTATGGGGAATTGAGAGTGATGTGAGCGGGGGGGGGGGGCAAATGAGCTTCCACATTCATGTGGTTGGTCCTGTTAAGTAGAGATTATTAAACTACTCTCAAAATAAAGAGAAGCTCAAAAAGGTAAGTAATGCACTTTTCAATATAAGAAATGCATCGTTTGAAGCATCAAACCAATCTACAAAGATGAAAGAAAGTGCTAACTTTTCACTATGAACATTGTGTTGTGTGTGGATTTGGTTTCAAAGCTCTTTTGATGGAGATGGCTTGTATGACAACCAAGAAAATAGTTATCATTATTGCCGCTACAAACAGGCCTCAAATCATTGTAATAGTCTTGATCTTTCAACGAAAAGGTTTAAAAAAAAAAAATACACTTTCTCGTCGAATTTACGACGAACCGAAAAAACGTCCGATGAATTTGCAATGTATCCGACGAAGTTTTGTCGTAATGACTTGCCTATTTCATCGCTCGTTCGACGAACTTCTGTTGCTATTTCAATCTAAACTATGTCACCAAGACTCCTACCGATGTAATTTTATCAGCATCATATAGGTGCTCAGGTAGACATTCAGAACTTACTCTGATGATATATGTCTTGCCGATATGCTTTCGTTAGTGAGACAATATGTCTATCTCGCCGATGAAAAGTTATCACTGAAACAAAAAACCAGTCCTCCTGATATCTTCTCAAGCAATTTTGATCGCTGTAATAGTCTTGATCTTTCAACGAATAGGTTTTTTTTTAAAAATGTGCACTTTCTCGTCAAATATACGATGAACTGCAAAAACGTCTGATGAATTTGCAATCTATCTAATGAAGTTTCGCCGTAATGACTTGCCTATTTCGTCGCTCGTTCAACGAACTTCTGTCGCTATTTCAATCTAAATTATGTCTCCAAGACTCCTGCCGATGTAATCTTATCAGCATCATATAGCTGCTTAGGTAGACCTTCAGAACTTACTCCGATAATATATGTCTTGTCGATATGCTTCCCTCGTGCTTTGTCGATGAGACAAGATGTGTATCTCGACGATGAAAAGTTATCGCTGAGACAAAAATCCAGTCCTCCTGAAATATCTTCTCAGGCAATTTTGATCGCTATAACAATATTGATCTCTCAACGATATTGCCAATACGTCGAATTTGTGTCGTAATGGTGACTGACGTACGTTATTAATCTGACGGTTTGGCGAAGGTATGCCTCCTGTCATTTGGGCACTATTCATCGTGCGATCGACAAAGTTGACATCGCGGTTCCGACGAGCGTGCATCGTGAGGTCGACGTTTTGCAGCCCGTCGAGATGTAGATAAAATTTGAGCGACAACGCTGACTTCTGTTAATCGTTGGCCGACCGACAATGTTTCGTCGCGATTTCGACGAAAGGCCATTGGAAATTGGGGTCAAATCCTATAGTGGAATTTATTGATTGACAATAGGTTTGTGAACTTCATACAAATTAAGATTGGTGTAAAAGGCCATCCCCGCAAATGTTTTTTGGTCTAGAATTATAATGGAAAATAATAAAGCTTGCTAGGAGAATAAAATAGGTTTTCAATTGTCCGAGTACAACATAATATTACTGAAGCATTTCAAAGTTTAGGCCATAAGAATCATCCTTTTTTAAACATGGATTGTAAATAATTCTAAAAATTTAGAAGTCTTAACTGGTTGGATGGAAGGGTTCCATCCTAAGCCATGCTGGTAAGCTCCAACTTCTCACAACGGCTCTTCAAGGTATACCAACTTATTTCCTCTCCATTTTTAAGATTCCCAAGTACATTGCTGATATTTTAAAGAAAATCCAAAGGAATTGCCTCTAGTTTGAGACTAAGGACAAGAAGAAACTTGCTTTGGTTAAATGGGAAAACGTCTGCCAGGCCAAAAATTGTGGTGGCCTTTGAATCGGAACAATAGTCAACTCCAACAAGAACTTGATGGCCAAGGTGGGTTGGGATCAGTTAAGAAATAATAAGGATTGGTGCAAAATATGGAATTCCAAATATCTCCAGGACAAACCTTTCATCAATTTCCTTTTGGAGTCTCATCCCTAGGGATCCTTGGCCTGGAGGAGCATCTACAACACACAAGGCTTGCTAAGAAATGGGATTAAATGGAAAATGGGCAATGGAAATTAGATCAGATTCTGGGAGGATCCTTGGTTATTTGATACCCCTCTGGTTTGTTCTGACTTTAAGAATCTCATGGGATCTGCTCAAAGGTACTTTGATACCCATATCAATGATTATGTTTCCGGACCCCCTAGGGCTAGGGCTTGGAAGGACCTAATCTTCTATTGTCCTTAGTCTCAAGACCTTTTTTGTCTGGCTAGATCCCTCCAAAATGTTCTCTCCCTTACTAGGCTTCCCTCCTATGACAGAGAAGATGAGTTTTTTTGGGCTTTTGACAAACAAGGGGATCTATCTGTTAAGTTGGTGTACAATCTGCTAACAAACCAGGGTACTATGGTGGACCCTTGGAAGAGGATATGGAGCCGCCACATGATCCCTAAAATAATTTTCTTTTGGTGGACGACCTGCCATAATAGGATTCTTAATCAGGATAATTTGAGGAAACGAGGATTTTATATCCCCAATAGATGCTTACTATGTAAGTGCAGCGAGGAAACTGTCAGTCATTTGTTGTTACACTATCCATTTGCTACTAAAGTTTGGGGGATGGATTTTGAGAAACTAGGAGTCCCTTGGGTTATGTGTAAGTATCTCATATCCTTCATCCTGGACTGGCATGGTCCCTATTCCCACCCCTTGCCTGGTGAAATTTGGAATCAGGTTCCTACTATTATGTGTTGGTGTCTGTGGAAGGAGAGGAACAAAAGGTTCTTCAAGAATATTGAGAGGAATCCTAGGGATGTTTTTGGTATAGGGGTCTGGCTCATTGTGGAAAACATTTCCCTCTTCAATGGGAAACCCCCGAAGTTGGGACCTCTTGATTATGAAATTAGAATGGCCAAGGCTTGGCACCAGGAGTTAGAGGCTAGCTCGTTCGACAACTCTAAATCCCTAGCCAGGAAAAATACCAAGTGGGAGCCTCCGGATAGAGGCTGGTTTAAACTCAACTTTGACGGGGTTGCTAAGGAAAACTCGGGCATGGCTAGTATTGGTGGAGTGATTAGAGGCCTCAGGGTGGTTTTGGTTGTTGGATTCACTGGAGGTATTGGTTTCCATTCTTCTTTTGTGGTAGAAGCTCGTGCGCTGTTCATGGGCCTCCAAATTGTTGTCTCTCTTGGGATTGCTAACCTCCACATTGAAGGGGACTCTAAGTCCATTACTGATGTTGTGAATAGGGAAAAATTAATTGGCTAGAGGACAAAGGATATCCTATTGGACAGTAGGTTCCTATTATCCAAGCTCAGTGATAAAAAGTGACGCATATATTTAGGGAGGGCAACCAAGTGGTGGATGCCTTGGATAATTTTGACACTTGTTGGGGTTACTCTAAATGTTGGAGGAGCATGGAGAAGTTATCGCCAAGGATTCAATATTTTATCTTGAAAGAACAAAGCAACCACTCATTATCATGATTTCAAATCTTCGGGTGTTGGGTGCTAGTTTGGGGGCCCACTTGATTTTCCTTTGCATTTGGTGGATGAGCTCTAATGTTGAGATGGCCGATAGGTGGTGGGATTCAAATTTTATGACTTTTCATGTGGTAAAAGATCTTCGAATGTTGGGTGTTGGCTGGGGGACCCACTTGATTGTCCTGTGGACCTGGTTGATGAGCTCTAATATTGAGGTGGTTGACAAGTGGCGGGTTTCCAATTTTAAGGCTTGTCACATGGTTAAAGGAGGCAGCTCTATGAAGGAATTAGGAAATTACAGGACTTTAATGAGTTTGAGAGACCGTATCGTGCAAACTCTCCTCTTTGGGATTGTGTGATAGCTTGTTTTAAGTCATCATGCCATTCGTAAGACTACGTTTATGAATACTGATTGGACCCCTCATAATGAAGGAATGCTACCTTCTAACGCCTTTATGCTTGCTATTTTATGGTGGGCTTCTAATTATACTCACATGGAATTTTCTATATTTAGCCATGCGACCACCTTATCTTGTTTTTTGTGCGACTGCTTCTTGGCCAAGGAACCCTGCATGCCCGCCAATTTCTACTTAGCTTGTCGCAATCTTCCCAAGATCCGCATTAAGGCCACCGTCAAGTCATCTTGTGGTGATTTTCCCCTTCGCGCGTGTGATCTGCACACTGGTGTCATTACCCTGTGTTGCATTTCTCGCCTTAATACCCACATTGTGATGAATGTTCGTTGCCCTGTTGGTTTTTATAACTTTTGTTCTTTGCAAATTCTCTATTTTTCTGTGTAGGTGGAAATCACGGGTGGTGATCGCATTCGAACTGAGCCAAAAAATTGTGAAGAATTCTATAAGAATCCGCTGGTCTAGCATATTTGTGTTGAGGGTGGTGTTGCTCCTCTCATGGAGATTCTAGTTTGCTACAACCCTAATTTGTCTGGTCAATTTGCTAATTCTTGGAAGGACCGAAGGGTCATGATGGGAGGTATTTCCTTTGAAGTAAGTGAAGACATTATCACGCAAGCCATCAGAATGTTGTGTACTGGGAAGAAATATCCTAAGTACACTAAGACACTGGACAATGACAACTTGAAAGCATTCTTCATGGGGAACGAGGAACCAGTCCAAAACCTGTCGGGATTTGAACGTGATGCCCTTTCGAAGCCCTGGGACCAGGTGTGCTTAGCGTTGATGAAATATGTCACTCTGGAAGGTAGGTTCAAAACCTATTTATTCTATCATTTTCCCCTCCTGAATCATTTAAGGCACAAAATATTTCTTAGCTTTCCCTTCTTTTTGCTTATGGACTTGGAAAATTCGGTCAAGAAATGTAAGGAGGTGGCCAACCTTAACTTGTGTGACCTTCTGCCTCTTTCGCTCCATCAGGGGCTCATCTTGAGACTTTACCATTTTCACCTGACCCTTTGTCACCCAAGAGCTACCTCGGTTGTTCGTATCGATGAAATTGAACCCCTGACTGTTGCGAACATTTCCCCTGCTGAGTCAAAAAGCCCTCCGCGGAAATCCAACCTGGGTACTGCGGGGAACCCCAAAGCTAAACTGGCTACCAAGAAACTTAAAGGATGGATGGGTAATGCACATGCTATTGTCGTGGCCAGCCTCTGTGATATTAAGGCCACACCGACAAAGTCTTCTTACACAACCAACACTATGAAAAAAGCTAAGGATGGCAAAAAAGGTGGGCTGGAGCTGATGGTGAAGGAGGGTAAAGGGAAGAACATAATAGGGAAAGACTCAAAGGGTGATATTGTTGTGGAAACCACAACCATGATTGGAAAGGAGACTATTATAAGGAGATATGGGAGATTGGCGAAAAACAATAAAAAAAGATAGATTATTGAGGACTCAGAGGAGGAGCGGTCTGATAGCAAGGTGTATAAGGATGAGGAGACCGAGGATGATGAGGATGAAAATGTGGAAGGGCCCCTGTTTACCCTGGAGGATTGCAAGTTACCGAAAGAGACTTTGAATTCTCACTCTTCACACCCCCTGGTTGCTGAGTCGGACGAGATCCCGAGAACCATGGATGTTGGGGAGGAGCCTAGTGCTTTAGAGAAGAAGATGGACACGCTCAACAAAAGGTTTTGAGGTTTGACCCGTTTCATAATAAAGTTGGGTCACTTCATTACTAGTACCTTGTCCACTGTTATCAACAAAGAGCTGGAGGGAAATAATGCCCAGGAGAACCAAGATTGGGTCGGTGATGATGCTATGGACCTCCTGTTCAAAAACTGGGACAATGCCAGTTAGCAGCTGCCTGCATCGGTGTTCTATTGTTTGGTTGTCTATCCGTGATCTTTGTGCTGTTAATGTGTTGTCTTTGTTCCTTTTTATTTTATTGTTAGCTTTTTAGTTGTTCCTTTTTGGCCCTTGTCGCTCCTTGTGTAGGGTACAACACCTTGTAAATGCTTCTTATCTTTTCAAAAACATTATTGTCTACTACAATGTCCACCCACTTTCCTCTCAATGATTTAGTATTTCTACGCCATCCATGTCCTCTCTCCATGGCCTCCTCTATGAATAAAAATGTTGCCACATAAGCTTTCACCACATTACCGCCGAGAAGGATGAAGCAACTTGTGGGACTGCGGTAAAAACTGCTCTACCACACTAATTTGATGAAGGAGCCATGGGACAATGGTGGTCACTGCACTACCACACGCTATTGGTAGAAGACTTGCAGGAGTCATCGCAACACCGCCAGGAATAGAAGGAAGACTCACGTGCTGCCACATAAGTCTAATGCATAGAGGAAGTTCAGTGAGGGGAGTACGTAGGTATTTGAATTTTCTCAAAAGATTATATCAAATTTATTGAACGATATTTAAATTTTATTTGTTCATAGTAAAATTGAATTGGTATATGTTTCAGGACAAGAACTCCAAGGTTAGGCTTGAGAAACTTCGTGCCACACATTGTAGTGGCCAGAAAGGTTTACAGGCCTTGATCTATACTTTTGTAAGTATATTTAATATGTTAAATGATATATTTTTTTATTTCCTTGGAAAAAGTAAATGATTGCATATTAATTAGTTTAACTAGTCCATGTGCCATGTTTTGACAAGGGGAGAAATATGGCTGCCATCTAAAGCAATTTGAAAAGAATATGTTACAAAACAAAAAGTGGAACAATTTTGTAATCTGGATGGAGAATGCGGTATCAATAGTTGAGTTTCAATATCTTAGTTAGATATTGTTGTGTTAATATGTCAATTTGCATCTCTTGTGTTGAGTTCTTTATTGATGTGTAGGATGAGTAAATAGAGCTCAAATCTTATGATTACAAGATGACCGTTTATGTGCATGAATAAATAATATAAGGATGTAGATGAACTCAATTCATCTAACTTTATGCCTCTTGGTAGGCATTCCTCTTTAATCTCTAATATCAGGTGCCCGAGACTTCCCTATAGCTTTTACCTTTCGTTGTTGCCTTTCCTCTTCACTGTCAAACTCGTCTCCTTTTTCCTTATTTGCATTTTTGGCTTCAACTTCTAATTCATCCCATTTTTTACCTTCCTCCTCTTCAAAATCTTCTTCTTCTTCATCCTCCTCTGAATCCACAAGAGATTCATCTTCTGAACCTTCCTCATCCGATACCGATTCCTCTTCTACATCAGAGGGTTCGTATCCTTGATCTGAATCTTCTGAATTATCAGAATCAAAATCACTAGCTTCCATATTCAAAAATTCCCAACCACCATTTTCAATAAATTTATCTGGATCATCAGTAATAGTCTTCAAAATTGGCCACCAGTTCAAGTTCATTATGCTTTCATAGTACTTTATATCCATGGAGTTCAACCATTCCTTGATGTCATCAAGCGAAGATTGAGGAATGGCATACATTCGGAGTACATCCCACTTGAAGTCTTTGAAACCAATAGCCATATCAAATTCCTTTTTCCCAAGTCCTACTCTCTCAAGGTTAACAATTCTCAATCTCACTAATAGCGATTACTAAGAAAGGTAATTCCAACAACTCTACCAAACAGTTTACTGTAGGAACAATAAAACATAGGCTTTGAAAGTAACTCCATGAAAACCAAGCTCTCTAAATGGTATATCAAACTCTAGTTCAAAATCTTTAGATGAGGCTGCTCGGGTAGCTCTCTTACTCGCTTGACAAATCCTTAAGGAGGAGGAGCAACATGAGGACAAGGATATGTTTATGCCTTAGTATTTCATGGATTTGAAGGAATTGTGATTGATTTTTTTTGCAACGGATTAGCGAAGGTTCAAATTCTTTTGAACAACGGATTTCTGTGCTTCAAAACAAGGTACGTGGTGCTCATCTTGGTTCACAATTTACTTTTGTTTTTTATTTTATTTTGTATTATATTGCAATGCCCTTTGTTTTTTTGTGGAAGGTGTTTAGTGTAGATGCTAGTCTATTTAAGCCTTGAAAGGCCTTGCATGTATATGTTTTAAATTGATGCTCCTTTTTAAGAAGGCTTTAGTAATAGTTGGGGTTTCAATGAAAGCATTTATTTTTAATTTTCCATTAAGCTTGTGAGGATCTGTTAAAGAAAGAAAAAAATGCGAGACAAGGTAGTGAAAATGAAATAAGCTCCACGAGTCTCGATCTCTTGACCTCTGAACACAAGTTTGTGTTCGAATACTTTTGTTCCAGAAGCTTCAATTTTGCTTTTTCTTCTTGGGTTTTAGAGGAGCTTGATCTTAATTTTGGTGTTTGAGTATTTTATGTTTTTATTGGGTTTGTCTTTTTGGGCTTTGAATTTATATCCATTTTGATTATTGAGAATTTGGGGTTTTGTCTATGAAGGATTCATGCTTTTTGTGATTGTAAGGGAAGGAGGAGGAGGGGGTTGTAGAAACAAGAAACCTAGACTAATTGTAATGAATATGATATATATATTTTTTTGCAAGAGAAGCTTGAGGTGAGACTAGTGGTCATATAAATGAAAAGAGGAAGGGAGGAGAGCTACATGGGGGGTGCTCAAGTGAAGTTCCCTTCTACATATAGAGGCTAATCGTAAGTTATTGTCCTTATCGTTGTTAATTCAAAGCTAATTATTTTATCATTGTATGTTTTTGAGAGAACTGTTAAAGGAATTTAATCCTTGGTTACTATGTATGCTTTTATTTTAGTGGGGAGACTATATCTCTATTTTGTTTTTTGAATGCCTTAAAATGAGTGTGTGCATTATGGATAACATGATCTTATTTCTGAGATATAATCAGTTTGCAATTTTAGAATCTTTCCTTTTTACATGTTTTGTGTTTCTGCAGTCCATGATTATGTAACCTAATCTTTTAGATGAGTCTACTCCCATAGCTCTCTTACATGTTTTGTGTTTCTACAGTCCTATCCCTCTCTTGTTGTTCTTCCTCAATTTCATCAGGATCATACATTGACCTTCTTGCCCCTCCTAAAGTTTGGACCACATCCATTACCTCCAAATAAAACTAGACATCCTTGGTCTTCTTGCTTCCCACGCTGTGATATGGTTATGCCAATGAAAATGAAGCAAAGTAATCATCTCCTTCTCCATTGGCTAGAAGAATGCATTCTTAATGTTTTGATACATGATATCAACTCTATCTTCTGCTCTCATGGTTGAATATTTAAATCCATTATGGTGGGCCTCCAGAGTTCCAGTCATCTTTCTTCCTCTTCCACCAAATGCTGGCCTAATCCATAAGTCTGCCAACCTAATTGGCTTTGTTTTTGAAAGCTGTAGTTTCTCTTGACTCACCAGTATTAGTTATAACTTTTTTAAAATTTTATTATGGTATGTGCACTTTGATATGATGTAATATGATCATGGTTTTGTCTCATATGTTGTAATATTAGATATATAATAGAAAAATAAATTATTGCATGAAATAAATAATAAATTTTCATTTTAATTTTTTTTTTTGCAGAACACGGATCTTCCAGAAGATCGGGATGATCCTCAACATGATATAGATCCACAAAATATTGGTTCTTCTAGTACAAATCACATGGCAGAGGATGATAATGATGAAGATACAAAAGACACCTAGGCCGATGACAATGATGATGATGAGACAGTTGGTGATAGTAACCAGTGACATCCATGATCATATAGACTATGTCATGGATCATTGTTGATATATCATTTTGATTAAAGGTAAAAAACAGGTTTTGAAGGGGCCCCAGAACCCTTTACAAACGAGCACAACTAATAAAAAAGGAAAACAACAGTACATGACAATCAACCCAACGAAAGAAAACCAACAGCTAAAAAATAGCCAAAAAGAAGCCAGCCAAACACACTACATATTCTTCAGGGTTTCAACAACTTCCAATTCAGTATCAACCATTTTTTGCAAGTCATCCACAGTATCAATAACCTCCTTCCCAAAGGCCCCAACCTTTGCTTTCATTTTGTTTCTCGTTCTGGCCCCAGGCCCACCATTTTTAACCTCCTCAATCAACACCTTACTTTTATCAGTGTCCATCTCCATAGCACTTCCCGCATCCAACACATTATCCCTAGCAATAGAAACAACAGCAGGCACAACCTCTTTTCTCTTTTTAGCAGTAATTAGAGGAGAAATCATCATGGCAAAATATGAAGTGCCAACAAGTTTGGACACCTCACCACTTTTAAGCACCATTCTCCTTGTAGCAGAATCCGACGTACCCACAATCCTAGTAGCCTCACCACTCTTCATCAAACATTTCCCAATTTTATCCACTTTATCCTTAAGGGATAACATTTTGCCTTCTAAATTTTGCTTCAAATTTATGGTTTCCTTAGCCACAATATTGGCCAGAATGTTCAATGATTCCATTAAATTTTGAATTTGGCTTTGGATAGCAGGGATATCAGCCTTACTCACCACACCTCTTATCCTAACATTAATCCTATTAATTTCATGAAAAAACCATTTAAAAATTTTAAACTACAGATTAGTAGTGACACGGGTTGAGCCCAACACATCAAAAAGATCTTCCCTATCAAAATTTTCAACCATATCCTCCAAACATCATCCTCATCAGAAGAACTATCTTGAATCTTTTCAACCTCAGTTTCCTTACCTTTATCCATAGGAGCAGGAGACTTCAGCTTGCAGATGGAGCATGCCAGATCCTCCACCATGATCTTCCTTTTTAGCTCCATGTCTCCCTCCACTTTTTTAGAACCCCAAGTATGACCACCACCCATTTCATCCTCCTTCCCCTTCACAAACCCAGTATCAAAAATTGGGGAGGTCTAGTCACCATAGACACCACCAGCAAGAGAGCGAAAAACCCTTCTCCAAAATTTGACTAGCAGATCTCAGCTCCCTACTCTTACGACTTCCCACCTTAGGATCCTTGGCATGTATAGGAGGAGGAGAAGAAGCTTCTCCATACAAGTCATTCTTGTCCTTGGAAACCATAAGATGAACCATAGCAGCCGCATCATCGCTACACGTAGTGTAGCCCTCTTTTTCAGTAGTCTTTCAAACCCCCATTTTTCCCGAAATAGGGGAAGAGGGCCCCTCCTCAAAGGAGGCATAGGAATTCAGAACGTAGTCAGCATCACCATCTTTCTCAGAATCTGACTTCTTATTCAAAATAAGTCTTCTTCTCTTGGCCCACTTGCTAACCCTTTCCTCATCCAACTCAGTCTCATAACCCTCTCGGGCTTTGCCAACATCCTCCTTCGGAGACACCAGAGGTTTAAGCACCTCATGTGCTTTCACATGCTCATAAATCATAAGAATTAATCCAACATGCAGAAGTAAATTCCTAGGATTTTTCATGTGCTCCTTGATCCCAATATCCAACGACATCAACACATAATATGGAAAAGACACCCATTTCTTATGCCTAAAATGGTTCAACAAAAGAAATTGGTAGTTGTTGATGGTCGTGTAACTTCCCTCCAAGGTGACATACCTCACGACTTCCTCCACCAAGTCACTCTAGAGCACTTTCAAAGAGCTCCTATACCAGCCATCGCTTTTAATGTTCCTAAGATTCGTCGCCTCATTATCCTTGAAGAAAATTGCCATAGTATCTTGCAAATCTTTCTTGTCCCTAAAGACCTTCATCCCATGTATGGCCAAACCAGTAACTTGAGCACTAAATTCTTCATCGACCACAATCTCTCTACCACCCAAGTTAAGGACCTTGTCATTCCAAACTTTGGCCACCATTTCAGTAATCTTCACATTGAATCCATGCAGTCTTTCCATGTAGAAAGTTAAACCACCTTTCTCAAGGATCTCCCACACCTTTGTCTTCTGCTTAATAGTGTCACATGACTTGGGCTCGACACGATTCCCGTCCCCACCCATCTAGGAATTTAGCTCCACACACAACCAAAACACTTGAAAATTATATGCACCCCACCCAAGCCAGAAAAATAAAAAAGAAACCTCCAGAATCTTTGGCTATAGGCACCCAGAATTAGTGCGAAACTCATCGTAGGACACAACGGTAATAATGAAGCGTAGCTGCAAATCAAGGGAAATCCATCCTTAGCAATCAAAACTTTATCATCCTCATTTAAATCTTTCATCCACATGATATAGGACATACATCCCACCATGCCAACTAGGATCCAACAAATATCAGCTCTCATTAAAGATAATAGTCGTTGCCTCAAAAGGAATGGAATCATTAAAATTCCACACCTTTTGTTCGTTAACTCCAAAGTTAGCAAAGAAATCGGCTAACTTATTTCCCTCCCTCATAATATGGGAAATATAAACATTATCAAATGAATTCATGATTTCAATTGAATCTTTAATCAAAGCTTCAATAGTCCACGATGGGGGAGAAACCACTTTTAGATTGCTGATATATCGTTATGATGACCCTTTTCATGGTTACTATCATATGTATCATTTTCACAACCTACAGTACTATATTGTTGAGTTGTATCATATTGACATGTATCATTTTCACTATATCATTTGGACATGTATCATCTTGACTTGTATCAATTTGAGTTACATAATTTATCAATTTTATTTATACCATTTGTACATGTATCATTTTCACTTATGTCGACTATTGGACATGTATCATTTTGATATGTTTTTTATTGGCATATTTGACTTTCACTTGTTTTAGTTATATATGATGATGGTCTTATCAGTATTGACTTATCAATTTATATATATTAAAAGTGGTCGATGATTTTTGGATGGATATTTATTAAGTATGATGATTTTAATTTACTGCACAGGATGGATGTTGTCAAATTCAATTAAATTATAGATATTTGACTCACTTGTTTTAATTATAGATGATGATCATGTTACAATAATTATATTGTTATTTAATCATATGAGTTAAATAATTAAATTAATTACTCTATAATCATATGAGTTATTTAAGAGGCACGGTATATTTAACTAATCAAATTGAAATAAAACATATTAAATTAATAAATGGAAGCAAAACAAGAAGCATTTTTAAAAGCAAAAAAGGAAGCAACAATGAAAGCCAAACTAGAAGCAATCTTGAAAGAAAAATTGGAAGCGAAATTGGAAGCAAACTTGGAAGCAAAATTGGAAGAAAAATTGGAAGCAAACCTGGAAGCAAACTTGGAAGAAAAACTAGAAGAAAACATGGAAGCAAAATTAGAAGCAAAACTGGAAGCAAAACCAGAAGCAAAATTGGAAGCAAAACTAGAAGCAAAACTAGAAGCAAAACCGAAAGCAAAATTGGAAGCAAACCTGGAAGCAAACTTGGAAGCAAACCCAGAAGAAAAATTGGAAGCAAAATCGGAAGCAAAATTGGAAGGAAAACCGGAAGCAAAACTAGAAGCAAACCTGGAGGCAAAATTGGAAGCAAACTTGGAGGCAAAATTGGAAGCAAACCTAGAGGCAAAACTGGATGTCAAATTGCAAGCAAAACTAGAAGCAAAAATGGGAGTAGACATGGAAGTAAAACTGAAAGACAAATTGGGTGCCCATTTTGGCACAATTTTAGGCGCCAACAAAGGTGCTATGATGTCCCGATGCTAAATCTGACGCTACATATGATGCTAAATCCGGTGCACAAATTGGTGCAAAATCCGACATCGAACTGACCATGCTTGTTTGCACCGAGTTGGGCGCCATCCAAATTGTTCAATTCATGCACGCAAATACACTAAATTTTGGTGCAAAATTCGAACTAATTTCCTGTTGTGCTATTGTGGGAGTAGCCCCAAGGAAAGGACAATAAATAGGAGAAAGGAAAGTTCTATGTTATTCAAAAATAAAAATAATAATTAGATCTATATAGTAGTCATCCAAAAATTCATCATTCTCCAAGTTCTTAGTTGAATACTCAAACAAATGTGTCATATGATAAAGGTATACTAAGATAGTAGTCTTAAAAAAACATATGATATCAAAAGTGAAAACATATGAGATAGGTGGAATGTGTTAGAATTGGCTATGGAGATAGCCTACCAAGATCTAGAGGCCAAATGGAAAGCACAAAGAGAGAATGTAAATATGACAAGAATAAAATGTAATTTTATCAATTATGCAAATATGATTCAATGTTATGTTGTATAATGTATGAGAGACACCTTGGTTATATAGCCAAGGTGAGACATAAGATGCCATAAGATTATGACAAGTGTCTTAATCATATGACATGAGACAACTTATCACAACTACCTAGGTCACATGTGTTACAAGTCAAAAGATAAGATAAAAACTAATGACAACTAACACCTTCCAAAAAGATTCCTAGGACTTAAGTAAACTTAACATGCAAATAAGTCCCCTAGTAATGAATTAACTAGGTACAAGATTTTATTTACACAAACATCCCCCCTTAAGTGAAACTTAGGGCGTAACAAATTATTATGCAAATGACACAAAGATGGGTCCCGACTATGAGGCCATGTTAGGTACCCACGTACAAATGCAAATAAGTTTCTCACAAATGGAGAAAAGGAGAGAATCCAGTGGGACAAAACTCCTCCCCAGTGGGAGAATGCCTTGGTCTTGTGGATTTGCTTTGGTTTTGTGTTTGTAGGCTAGTATTTTTTTCATTCTTTTCTTTTTCTTGTACACATTCATTTGAATGTATGTGTACATATTTTATGTTTCTTCTTTGTATTCTTATTTGTTAGTATTATATTTTTTCAAGTATTCCTTCTTTTTGATTTTTTGCTCATTTTTTGAATGTTTTGGTATTTTGTTTTATAATTTTTTTTTGTTTTTCTAGTATTTATGTTTTTCCCTTTTCCCCTCCTTTATTTTCTTATCTATTTGTTTGTGTTTTTTGAGCTTGTTGGTGCTTTTGTTTTTAAGTTTGTATTCTTTTTTCGTTCTTCCTTCCATGTATGCAATTTTATTTTATTGGTATGTGTTTGTGTTTGTATTTTTGACTTCTTTTTGGTTTGTCTTTTCCTATTTGTATATATATATATATTTGCATGTAGATACATGTATGCACATGTTTATACATTTATATACTTACATGTTTATTAGTTTAGTTGAGTTGTGCTTAGTTTGTAATTATTTTTCTTATTTTCCTTGTATTTGTTATTGTGTTGGTTTTTATTTTCGTGTTTTTTATAGGTTACCTTTTATTGCTCTAGTATTTTTTATTCATTTTCTTCGTTTCTTTTAGATTCTTTTTTCTTTGGTTTGTTTATCCTTGTTCATTTTTCTTTGGTTCAGAGTTGTATGTGAATTTTCTATTATGTATATTCTTTTTGTTTAATTTTTCTTTTGTTTCGTGTTTTATGTAATTTCTTTGAGTTGTTTTTATATTTGCCCTTAATTTTGTTTCATTTTTATTTATAATTTTCTTTATTTTTCTTTTTCTTTTTTTGTCTTGTATTAATTGTTTGGTTTTTGTTGTTTTTTGTTTTTGTTATTATTTGGTCCATTTTTATTAATTGCTTTTTTTTTCGTATTTTTTTTTGATGGCGTATTGTTATTTATTGCTTCTTCCTCCTTTTATTTTCTTCTTTCTTCTTCCTTCTTGCTAGTTTTTTGTCTTTTAATTTATCCTTTTTTCTCTTTTGTCTAGTTTCCTAGGTCCTCGTGCATCCTTCTCTCTCCTCCCACTTCTCTTTTCTTTTTAGGTAGTGCTTGGTCTACAACCTTGAGGTCTTTGGTTTCATCCTGCTGATGGATCACAAAATGTGATCCAAAACATTGATGCAAAAATTCTTACACAATCTAATCCATAAAACTTGTTGATTAAATCTTTCCATTGTTAATATTCCTTTATACAGGGTAGACCATAGGAAGGCACTTTCCTTGGGAAGGATTACTAGATGCCAACATAGTTTGGTGGGCCAACTTGGATTAGTTCTTGTAGCTGTTTGTATTAGATATCCCATCCTAATCGGATATTCCCTTGGTTTGGCACCACACCAAATGATGTCATCATCTCCCTTAGACAATCTGATCTTTCTATTGTTCAATTCCTATTTCAAACATGATTTAGCTTCATTGGGGATTGGGAGTATTTCTGCATCAACCCACTCATGGTGAATGGCATATTTGGGATTGCTTTGATTGATGTAGTCTATGACCTTGCTTCCCAATAGGCTTGTAATTACTTCCTTGTACTCTTTTATACCTTCTATTTCTTCTAGAGGCTTGTGGCCATTCTAGGAGTCCAACCACAAATTGGCTGAACTTCCATTGTTTATTTTCCATGTGAGATGATCTGTTATTAATTTCCCGCTTTCTCGTAGAAATTTCCATATTGTTGAGCCCCCATTAACTGCCTCTATTGTTAATATTATTTTTGGATTAGTAGAGTCCAAGTATTTGGCTTGAATGTTTTACACCATAGCCGTCCAGGGTTCTTGTACATTTTCCATGCCAATTTGGCTCCTAGAGCCAAGTTTTGTTCCTCTATTTTCCTCAAGACCGCTCCACTGTGTTTCTTGGGAAGGCATGCCTTATCCCAATGTACTAATGGGATCTTCTTCTCTTCCTTAGCCCCTTCCCACAAGAATTTCTTTAGTTAACCTTCTAAGCTTGCTTCCATTTTATTTTTAATTTTTAGGTAGGACATTACATATATAGGAATATCCGAGAGCATAGTCTTGATCATGAGTATTCTTCCTGCTAATGTCAACCACCTGTTTTTCCATGTCGTGCATTTTTGTCTTCATTTCTCCATTACTTCAATCCAGTGTTGTGTTTGACAAGGTCTTGAGAATAGAGGGGCCCAAAGATATTTGGTTGGGATTGATGCAATTGAGAAGCCTAAGTAGTTTGCTATCCTTTTTTGTATGATTTTTTTGGTATTAAAGAACATTATTGAGGATTTTTTCTTTATTCACTTGTTGTCCTGAGCATGCCATGTAATATTCCAATGCTTCCTTGATTACTTTTGCTTCTCTCATGTTGGCTTCACCAAATAGAAGTGTGTCATCTGTGAACTATGTGTGAATCATTGGATCCACATTAGGTGTGAACAACCCAACTAGTTCCAACTTTGCCCAACTGCTAAACTATGAAGTTTATTGTGTTTTTTCTTGTTTCTCATAAATTTTAGGCAAACATTAAGAAGTTTGCTAGGCAAGAAATGGTGTTAAAAATGAAATTAAAGCAATAATAGAGAAACTACAATTATATTAAGTATCTAGCAATTGCTACAAATAGATTGTAAACAATAAACGTACCTGAAGGTCCTCAAATTATTTAAATAAGAAATATCTAGCACATGTCAGGCAAGAACACTGAAAATTGATGAAATCCAATGCCCACCTCTTGATAATGATTTCTCCCTAACAAAAATTGGATTAAATGGTTTGATGATGCAAGGCGATCAAGATGGATTTGTCAGATGACAAGAAAGGGAGGCGTTTCTCTTTGTAGTTCACATACCTTAGCCAAAAGCAACACACCTTCCAAGGATGGAGTACGATGAACAAAGAAGATTGTATGACCAACATATTGAATGCTCAAAAACTCTAAATGAAGGTGCCACAAGCTAGTTTGGCCCTTGCTTATTGAAAACTACAAAGAAAATGAATAGTAAATCTCTGATGAAGCACATATGGACTCGTATATGAAGCCTTCTCAGAAGCAACAATTCAACTAGTATTCCATAGCCTCACAATCGTAGAACACTGAAGATTTCTCATTCTCCAATGGTGAAAATCCTCTGAAACTCTTGTCTCAGGCACAAATATCAAGAAGCCAAGAAATGATGTCAAATAATCAAAAGGTGAAGTCAACTTGTTTCTTTCTTCTATTTATCTTCCTCAAAATGACACGAATTCCCAAAAAGAATGACTTTGTCATTTTGAATACATTTAAAATTATTTAAGTCACTTTGTAATCTTTTAAAATAACATTTCTCCAAATTGGGCGTACCTTTTGACTTAAGTGATTTAAATCTCACTTTATTAATATTTTAAGTGGCTTTAATTTTTATAAAGTCAAATTATAACTTTATAATATCCCCATAAGTTAATTAAATAACTTAACCAATAAATTATTAATATCTCCCTCAAAACTCAGTATTTTGATGTGCCATCAGAAGCTAACAAACACTGCTTTGCAAAGGCCTGCACTAAATCCAATACTAAACTGAAGGAGTATAAATGATAATATCCACGATTATCTGCCACTGAGATCCTCTATCCCAACATATTAGCGTACGATGATCCAAGTAATAGGCTAACCCATCTGCACTAATACTGACTAGAGTGGGGAAATTACAGTCTGCCCTCCCCGAATTTGCTTGTCCTCAAGCAAACTCAATGTTGGATGTTATAAAATGATCTCGCTCTCCCAAGTAGCATTGTTTGTTAGAAGATCTCTCCACTTAACCAAATATTCCATGATAACTCATCTCCAAAGATGACGCTCTCTGGAATCCAAAATGGCCTTAGCTACTAATATCAACTTCCCCTCATCATCCAAGGGTGGTAGTTCTGGAGAAGGAATTATGTGTTGTCCCAACATCTTCTTGAGGCATGACACATGGAACACATTGTGCACCCTACTATTTCTTGGTAAATATAACTCATAAGCCACCTCACAAACTCACCTAACAATGTTGAATGACTCATAATAGCGTGGATTAAGTTTCTCTGCACCTCTCTTCCTAAGAGTGGACTGTCTATAGGGTTGCAACATGAAATACACCATATCCTTGATCTCAAATGATCACTCAACCCTCTGATTAGCATAATGCTTTTGTTGTTTTTGAGCCTTATGAATGTTCTCACAAAGAGCTCTCATGATATTCTGGTTCTCCTATAATAGATCCCCAACACTCGGTACTCTACAATCACTCAACAACAAATCAAGGAAACTAGGAGCATCATAGCCATACAATGATCTGAAAGGTGTCATCTGGATAGTCATATGGTGAGTGGAATTATAGCAGTACTCACAAAGATGCAACCACTTCACCCAAGCCTTCTACTGCCCAGAAATGTAGTTCTGTAGGTATACCTCCACCCATTTATTGACAATCTCTATCTTCCCATCGATCTAGGGGTGGTAAAGTTTGCTTGGAGTAAGCTCTATCCCGCATAGTATAAATAATTCCTACCAAAAGTGGCCCATGAACCTACTGTCTCTATCACTAACAATACTCTAAGGTAACCCATGCAATCTAAATACCTCACGAAAGAATAAATCTACTACCTATGTAGCTAAATAGGTAGTGGTGATCGGAAAGAAATGTGCATACTTAATCAACCAATCTACTACCACATAAATGTTGTCTCTCCCTTGAGATTTCGACAAGCTCATAATCAATTCCATAGACAAGCATTCCCACTTCCTCTTAGGAATAGGAAGCGGTTGAAGCAACCTTGCAGGGTAAGTATGCTCTTGCTTGTTCTGTTGATAAATAAAGCCCTCCCTAACATAATGAAGAACATCAGATTTGAGACCCTTCCAAGTGAGCCTCTCCTATACCTACCCATAGGTCTTAAAGTATTTGAGGTGACTGGCCATGGGTGAATCATGGAAAGTCCTCAATACCTTGTTCCTCACATCAGAACTTGGGACTAAGAATATTTTCTCTTTGTAAATAATTAGGTCATTCACAAGAGAGTACCTGTTGTCGTATAATGTCCCATAAATAATGTTAGAACCCCATGGATTCTTGGCATACTCAGCTATGATCAAATTCCTCCAATCCTCTGAAATCTCTACCATGGAGCTCAAATGGGGACGACAAGATAAGGCGTTAGCAACAATGTTTTGAGTCCCTTTGATATAGGAGATATCAAAATCATAAGATTGTAACTTACTGACCCATTTTTGTTGTCGTCCATTCGGATCCCATTGTCCAAGGAAATGCCTCAAGCTATTATGATCAATTTTGACACAAAACTTGCTGCCAACAAGGTACTGCCTAAATTTGGCCATTGCATGCACGATGGCCAAAATTTCCTTGTCGTAGATATTGTAGCTCCTATCAGGACCTCTTAGCTTCCTGCTCTCAAAATCTATCAGGTGACAATCCTGCATAATCACTACACCAATACCCTCTCCACAAGCATCACAATGAAGCTCAAAAGGTTTGGTGAAATTTGGAAAAGCTAGAACTGGGCATGTAGTCATCAATTGTTTGAACTTCTCAAAACACTCCTATGCCTAAGGCGTCCAAACAAATGCTCATCAAACCAAAGAAATAATAGAGAAACTATAATTATATTAAGTATCTAGCGATTGCTACAAATAGATTGCAAACAATAAATGTACCTGAAGGTCCTCAAATTATTTAAATAAGAAATATCTAGCACATGCCAAGCAAGAACACTGAAAATTGATGAAATAAAATGCCCACCTCTTGATAATGATTTCTCCCTGACATAAACTAGATCAAATGGTCTGATGATGCAAGGAGACCAAGATGGAGCTATCAGATGGTAAGAAATGGAGGTGTTTCTCTTTGTAGTTCACACGCCTTAGCCAGAAGCAACACACCTTCCAAGGATGGCTGGTACAACCAACAAAGAAGATTGTACAACCAACTTATTGAATGCTCATAAATTCTAAATGAAGGCGCCACAAGCTAGTTTGACCCTTCCTTATTGAAAATTGCAAATAAACTAAGTAGTAAATCTCTGATGAAGCACATCTGGACTCCTATATGATGTCCTATCAAAAGCAACAATTCAATTGGTATTCCACAGCCTCACAATAGCAGAACACTGAATATTTCTTATTCTCCAATGGTGAAAATCCTCTGAAACTCTTGTCTCAGGCACAAATATCAAGAAGCCAAGAAATGATGTAAAATAATCAAAAGGTGAAGTCGACTCATTTCTTTCTTCTATTTATCTTCCTGAAAATGACACGAATTCCCAAAAAGCATGACTTTGTCATTTTAAATACATTTAAATGTATTTAAGTCACTTTGTAATCTTTTAAAATAACATTTCTCCAACTTGGGCGTACCTTTTGACTTAAGTGATTTAAATCTCACTTTATTAATATTTTAAGTGGCTTTAATTTTTATAAAGTCAAATTATAACTTTATAATATCCCCATAAGTTAATTAAATAACTTAACCACTAAAATATTAATATCTCCCTCAAAACTTAGTATTTTGATGTGTCGTCAGAAGCTGACGAACACTACTCTGCAAAGGTCTGCACTGAATCCAATATTGAACTAAAGGAGTGGAAATGACAATATCCATCATTATCTGCCACTGAGATCCTCTATCCAAGCATATTAGCCTATAAGGATTCAAGTAATAGGCTAACCCATCTGCACTAATACTAACTAGAGTGGGAACATTTAGACACCACCTTAATTCCTTTCCATATGTTGCTTTCTCTTTTCCTTCTGATAGTTTTTTCGATTACTTCTACCATAATGATGAAGAGGAAAGGGGACAAAGGGTCCGCTTGCCGGAGGTCATTTGTGCCTTCAAAGAAACCACATATCAATCCATTTACAATTGAGGAGTACATCACATATGTGATGCATTGTTGTATTAAGGTTATCCATTTGTTTTCGAAGCCAAATATTCTAAGAAATTCTAGTAAAAAAATCCATTCTGCTCTGTCATAAGCTCTTTGCTTATGTCCAATTTTATCATCATTCCTTTAGTCCTTTTTGTGTGCATCAAATGTAGCAATTCATTAGCTACAATTGTACTATCAATGATTTCCCTCCCTAGATAGAAGCCACTTTGTTCTTCTGATTTTATAAGCTTCAAAACTTTTTTAAGTCTGTTGGCCAATACCTTGGTTATGATCTTGTATATTGTGTTACATAGTGATATTGGGCTATAATCATTGAGGGTTTCATAACCTTGTTTTTTAGGGATTAGGGCTATCACTGTATTGTTCATGTCTCTAGCAAATTTCCCCTTTTCTCTAAATTCTTCTGCTACTTTCTAGACATCCTTCACTATTATATTCCAATACTTCTAATAGAAGCTTGTTGGAAAACCATCAAGGCCTGGTGCTTTTTCTAAGTGGAGCTAAAAGGTCGCATTTCTAACCTCTTCCATGGTTATATAGGTTCTGTTAACATGGGATTATCTTCTTCTAAGATGTTTTTAGGTATGTAGTCGAGGATCAGTTCTTGGTCGTATGTAGTTGTAGTTTTTTTTGATCCTAGGACATTTTTGATGTACTTAATTGCTTCTTTTTCTATGGTTTTTTTGTCCTTGGCTATTGTTTCATTCCTTGTTCTTACTTCATTGATTCTATTGATGGTTCTTCTATATTTCACAATTGCATGGAAATATTTAGTATTTGCATCTCCTTGCAAATACTAAATACAACTATGCATCCTTGCTTTTTCCCTCCAATATAGTTCTTCTCTTGCAAGAATCTCCTTGTGGTGGATTTTCAACTATTTTTCCTTAAGGTAGTCCTCTTTGAACATGCCATACTTTATCACTTTGTTATTCAAATCTTCAAGCTCCGTTTTAATTTTTTCCTTTTCCTAAAAGATATTTTTGAATATTTCCTTGTTCCATATCTTTAGTTTTGTCTTTAGCATTTGTAGTTTCCTCATAAATATATAGCTTGGTGTGCCATTAATTCTAAATTCCTTCCACCAAGATTTAATGGTGGGGATGAAGTTATCTTCTCTCCACCACATGTTTTCAAACTTAAAGTAACTCTTGATTGTGGTAGGGCCACTTTTTATTTCTATTATCACTAGGAAGTGATCCAAGACTAAGATTGGTAGTATAGTGGTTCCCATGGTGAGATTCATCTCCATCCAATTATTAGATATGAGGAAATGATCCAATCTTTCTACAATTTTTGTGAACCCCTCCCTCCTATTTGTCTAGGTATATGTCCCATTAGAGGCATGACAATCTATGGCTTTTATTTTTTCCATAAAATCCCTGAAGTCTTGCATATTCCTATTGATTGTCTTTAGGCCTTCACTCTTTTCTGATAGATCCAAGATTGGATTGAAATCACCACCCAATATTTATGGGTTATCACCAATTTTCCCAATTCTCTTGCTTAAGGCATTCCAAGTTTCTTTTTTGTCCTTTGTTCTAATGGGGCCATATACATTGATCAGATTGAAATCCATATTGGTGTTATAATCTGTCACCTTGGATTCCACCCAATTGTTATGTGCTTGAATTAAGCTTAAATTGATTTTCGTGCTTTTCCAGAGGATGGCCAAACCACTCGCCATGCCTATAAATTCTTGAAATATTCCTTTCCATGTTCTACAATACTTTAGAAAAATTTCCGTCTCCCGTTCATCCAACTTTGTTTCTTGAAGAATTATTATATCAAAGGCAATATTTTCCATATAACACCTAACTAGGCATTGTTTGTCAAGGGTGTTTAAGCCCCTGACATTCCATGTGGATATCTTGATTGCTCTCCAAGGGAGGTTTTCTCCCCCTTGGATTTTAGATAATTAGAGATAGTCTTAAAACCTTTTTTGAATGCCACCTCCCTCTTTTACTTACTTGTCTTTTTGCCCCTTCCTTTCTTGGTTTTGACTATTTCCTTTATTGTTGATTGACTAATGCATCTTGGGTCAATAATGCCTAATTCATTTGCTTCCATCAGTTCTTGCTCAAGTCTATGTCTTAAAAATCTGATTCTTCTTCTTTTGTGCAATTCTCATCCATTGCATTTTCTATTGCAAGTGTGTCCTTTTGTCTATTGGGATCTTTGTTTTCTCCTATTCTTGTTTCTTTCCAACATTCATCCTGTATGGTCGATTTAATGATTAGGGGTATTATTGCCTTGTTTCTCGAGTTAGATCCTTGTGTGGGCAGTTCCTTACTTTCCTTTTTTTTTCATACCCATCTTTGTTTTACCTTTCTTTTGATTTGCTCAACCCGACCACTATTTTTTAGGGTTACAGTCATTTTTCTTTCACCATACCATCTTCACATATTTCTTCATCTTAGGGTTTCTACTAGGTGGTAGGGGTGCTTTGATGATATCTTTTGTTGCCTATCTTTTTGCATAGGGTCCTTTCTTGTGCATTTTTCCTCCTTATGTTTCCCGCTTCAACATCTGAAGAAAAATTATTTATCTTCTTCAATTTCCACAACTTGTTTTTAGTGTGTTCCATTGACACATAGAAGAATTTCCTTTGGGAATTTTCCTTATTGTAGCAATCTTGCTCCTAGCATATAGGCATGAGTCACCATTAAAAGATCTGCATCTATGTCGATCATGGTTCCTAAGGTCCTGCCTATCTTTTCTATGCATTCCTCTGACCAATATTCTAGAGGAAGATTGTACAATCGAATCCACAACGGTTGCTCGTATGCCTCTATGTCAATGGGATTGAAGTTTTGATGCCATTTATGCATATATAGGGGGTGCCCTTCTAATTCCCAGAGGGCAACCTCTAGGATTTTTCACCTTTCTTTTGCATTGGTAAAGATGGCTACAAAAAATCCCCTTGGAAGGAATTTTATTAGGCTCGAAGTTGTCCATGAATTTTTGACCCAATCTTTAATCTTTTTTCTTTCAAATCTAGGTCCTATGAATCTGCAAATGATCACTACGTTTTCTAAGATACCTAGATCATCCTTAACTTCTTCTGATAAATTTATCATTTGTTATTCTCGGTGTTGCTACGATTTGCAATATATAGTTGGTTCTTTTCCTTGCTCCTCCATGAGGCATGCCTTATTTTATTTTCACAATTTTACTTTCTCTAATAGGCAGTCTGGGATTGCTTTGCTATTTTAATTCACTTTTCTAGATTTCATAATTCTATAATTCATCATTTGAAATTCACAAACATAGCTCTATATTGTTTAATATATACATAATTTATTATAATTTGGTTTGTACTTATTGCATCTATAAGCTCTCTCTTTTTATTGCATCACATTATAAGGTTTAATACATATACAAAATATTAAACCTTAGACTTTGATCAAGGTTATTGCATTTATGTGCACAAAGCCATTATGCCAAAAATATTCATGTGCAACTCATCTTGACATTTTATGAGTGCTCAAGGGAATATAGTTACATTAGATGGAAGAAGTTGAATTAATGTGTAGATTTGCATGTTACATATAATTATGCTCAAATTAGTTGTAATTAATATTGGAAGAGTATTTACAAGCTCTTGAGCAATTCCATGGACTAAAGATCGACTGTAATAAGTATTTAGAGCACCTCAGTGAGTGTGATTCTTATTTTGGCATAGTTTTCACCCACAAAATATTTCACCATGTTATTTCTTATGTCTCATTTATTGTGGTGTATATCTCTCTAATTTACATTCCTTGTTAAAGGTTTTAATCAAATATTTTTTCTCAAATTCGAACTTTGTTATTTTTTGTAAGTTAATAACTAGTGTACATGAAATATTTGACCTAGTTTATGGATTAAGTGATATTAGAGCAATCTTATTCTCCTAGGAGTGTTGTTGTTGTGAATATATTGTTACTTCATGTTGATAACTTATTCAAGTGGTAAGAAGGTATTATTGTTGGAGAGAGAAATTGAATCCTATAAGTAGATGAGAGAGTTGAGAAGCACACCAAAGGAACAAAAGTATGATGATGCCAAAATTAGTTTCTTTAAGATGGAGAGCGTTATTGCAAGTCTATCACAATCTATGGAGAGTCTTATGCAAGTCATATTAGAAATATTAGAGAAATAAAATAGTTCCAATTGGGAAGAGGAGAAACTTGAGGAAGAGGAGAAACTTGAGGTAGAGAAGAGTCTTCCAAATAATTCTTGGTTAAAAGTGATAAAATATTGAAACTACACTATTTGAAGGTGAAGTAAATGAAAAGAAACTTGAAATCTTGATTACATAGATTGAAGTATATTTGGTGCTCTCATTGACCCTAGGCTAAAATTTGCATCTATAAATAATATTTCACCTCTACTTAGAACACTACTATATTTCAATAGAACTCTTCCTTTATAGGGTTCAAAATTAAAATAGGAGTAGTCTTGACCTAGGTGAAATCACATGTGCAATTTTGACCCACTTTGCTTAATTTTAAATTTAATCTCAAGAACAATCTAACTCAATCCCAACTAGCAATTATTTGTTGACTCTTAGTCCAAAAATTTCAAATTGTGTGTCTAACACATGTATAAAAGGACATGACACATAGGTGATTTCAATTCCCATTTATCTATACATCATTAGAACAATCCCTTCAACCCTATTTGTTACAAGGATCAACCAATAGTCCCTACTAATTTTTTTCTATTAGTCACATCACCTACATTAGCCATTAAAACAACAAATCTTAAAACCCTAATTCTTCCACTTGATCACTTAGACACTCATTCCATTGCATTTATGCTATTTGGTATGTCTTCCTACTCTATCAAAATTATTGAATTAGTTAACACGACTTGACTAAGAAAACAAGTGGGAAGCTAACCGTCTTCTTTTTGTAGCATATCAAGTTCCAATGGTGTTTCTCAACACCACAAAGTATTGTCTTTCTATATGTAGCCACAAACAAATCTTTATTACAAGGACCAAAGGTTTGAAGACCTTAAATTCATGATTTCAAAAAAAAATCGAAACCATATATCGTATTTGCACCTATTTGAACCATAATGACTTGACCCAAATTTTTCTATAACACAATTATCTTAATTTATTTCTCTCATATCAATTTTAAAATTGTAGAATTCCCCAAATTTTCCTATAACACAATCATCTTAAATTATTTCTCTCAAATATAATTTTAAAGAACATACAACAATTTGCACGACCATTTTATTTACGTCTCCAACTTGAAGGTACACTTTTTTATACTATATATAATTTGATCTCCTCTCCAACGTGAAGGTACACTTTTTTATACTAGATATATTTCCACGACCATTTTATTTACCTACAATATTACTTAAAAAAGAATTTTCACTACACGAAATATATTTTTGTAACATTCAAGTGATCACTTAATTTGAATTCAAATTTTAACGGTCGGCACGACGGTTAAATTAAAAAAAAGGACATAGAGCAAACAGAAAGGAAAATGTGATACGATTCAAATCGTTTCGTCTGCTGCGAAAGATTAACAACCCTTATTATTGATACAAAATTTCTCAATGGCGTCTGGTATTTACCAAAGAATTGCCTGAAATTTCGCTCATAATTTCTTGAAATTTGCAAATTTGAAGCCTCTGAATTAATTCCTGTATCGCAGTAGCATTGATCGAGGAAGAGCACGAAAAGCTGCGAAGAGTCGTGGACGAATGGCGTAGTGGAACATTGGACAAGCTGAGGCCTCTCCACGACAATCTTTTTGAAGCTTCCGCTATTGTGAAGAGGGATTCCATAGATATTTCCACTGGTGCAGAGGATTCTTCCAGCTTATCAACTCTTGTCGAACTGACAATATCCCGCCCAATAAATTTATTACGGTGTTTGCGTACGACTGTCTTGAGATATCTCGCCTCTCTCGCCAGGTATGCTTCTCGAAGTTTCAGCTTAATGTAATGCTGTTAAGGTAGTGGATGATGTAGGCAGTTCAGTAACTCTGAAGTTGTAATCTCAGCATGGATCCAAAACCTAACCCCAATCTTATCAATGGTTGAGTTTTGAAATTCTTATATTTAG
Source organism: Sequoiadendron giganteum (assembly GCA_007115665.2). Lineage (NCBI taxonomy): Eukaryota > Viridiplantae > Streptophyta > Pinopsida > Cupressales > Cupressaceae > Sequoiadendron > Sequoiadendron giganteum. The sequence continues at coordinate 562,104,038 of CM021107.1, read as the reverse complement.
ATAATTTTAAATTCTTTGCCAAAGATTTTTTGGATGACCTCCGTAGGAGTCTTTGCATTTTTCTTGAATCAGGATTGTGAAAACAAAGTGCTTCATCACACAAATCACTGCATCAAACTACCAATAATTTGATTAGAAACATAGAAGGATAGGAGACTGTTATGCATGGTGACAGAATCATCATACACTGCAGGATGGCTTTTGATATATTGTCACAGTAAAGAAGAGTCTCATCGCTGTTTGGTCATTTCAAACAGAAAGGAAGAGTTACAGTAAGAAATGATATCTCAAGTTCCTTGGGGTTTGGTGGTCTGTTCGTGCATGAAAAGACACCGCCAGTCATCCTATTTGTGAGTAGCATGGAGCCAATTGTAAAACTATAGTGGCAAGAGAAAGTGAGAGGAGAAATGGAGAGTGTTAGTGTAATGTCCCTAGGGTTTACTCACACATTGAAATTTAAATATCAAACCCAAATTATCACTGTAAAACCCTAGCTTATGACAGTCAGTACCACAGATCTAGAAACTCTAATAATTAATGACAGATGTACTCAGATCAAGCATATATATATATATAATTTTTTTTTCTCATGCCAAATTAGGGTTTGTAGTGTGAAATTTACCAGCAATCTGTCCTCAACCATAACTGAACCTACATACATGAAGACTGATTTTTTCTTACAAATGGATTGTTGGCCTCTTAGGAGGTACAAGGAGTGCTCATATCTGAATATGGATGACTGTAGATGACTGTAAACCCCAGTGCAATGTCCAGATCTGAAATGAATGGCTACAAGCTTCAGTGCGTATGTTCTGATTTGGGGCAGCTAACACATATATGTACAAAAGCTATTAGATTCTCCTTCCTTGGCCCATGGAACGCCCTAAGTGACAAATTTCTCCGATGATGGAAGATCTGAGTTATAACTCTTCTGCTCACTGTGCCTAATATCTCTTGACAGCTGGATCTGGTATAGGCGAATTGAATGTGTGAACCTTTGAAATGTTGTCCCTTCTGTAGTCTTGCCCTCTTTATTGTGAAATTCCCCCTTGGCGCCCTTTGAAAACTGAGGGGTTTCCTTGAACAATTGATGGATGGCTTCTTACCAGGCAGTTCTTGAAACAATCCTGATCTCCTTTAGTGCCTGCACCTTAAAATTGAAATGTTTCAACAAGTATTAGTCCAATTTGCAAACCCTGTTTGTATCTGCCCAGATAGGTGTAGGGTTTTCGTCCTAACCTCAAAAGTTCAATTGAGGGTTTTCGTCCTTATTGTACTGTAGCTGCAATTGCAGAGGATTACAGAAGAATTTTCTCTTTCAAAAAGAAATGATGTCTTCTTCTTATACCACGTTTGGTTGATCTACAAGAACCAAGTCGGCCTCCCAAATTTGAAAGAGAGTTGGCACCCAAAAGATTCAAGGTCGACCTCAAAAAGAAATTATTATTATTAAGATAATTAATATTATTAATATATAATTGTATTATTATAGTAGTGTTAATAAACACTTTTATTATTAAAATAATATTAACTTGGGCTTAAGCGGGAGGGACATGACATTTAGTTGGATGTAGGAGTAGAAAGCGTTTCTGCATAGAGTAGCAGAATTAGTATAGCAGCAGAAAGATTGTTCTAATTTTTTTTGTCTGAGCTATCATAATAGGCCTGACCAAATGAAGAAGAGGAAATTGAGCAATTGCCACTTCTAACTAGCTTTCCTCACACTGGAATTTTTAGATTAGAACATCTTGTGTCAATGCACTTTTAGGTGTTGTTTATATGTTGTTTTCATGCAGATGAAAACATTGTACCCTTTCACTCCAACAATTAAGAACACAATCTCTGGCACTAAATTATATTCCAGTCTTTTGTCAATTTGAAACTTAATTCAAGTGGGACAGTATACACATGTAAATTTCCATGAAGCATTGCCGTTTAAGAGATCAAATTGGTATCAGAGTGGTTATAATCTTTGGAATCTGGATATTGTGGCTAGTTGTTTGTCTGATAGTGACAAGGTCCTAGAAAGTGGAATTGCAACCTTATGAATCAGATATTTGAACGAGGAGGTGGAATGAAGAGGTGAGGAGAATGGCCAAAGAAGGTTCAAAAAGCCCTTGAAAAGGTTTTGATTGTTGGAAGCAAATTTGGAGTTTGTGATGAGAACCTAGGAAAGTCTCATCAAACAACCAAAACCATCTATTAATGATCAAGCATCCATGGATAAGGTGGCATGTGCTCTTGCCAAGAAGCTTGGCATGGAAGGAGAGCATACCCCATAAAGAGGATGAAGGGAAGAGTAAAGATTGGGTCATAGGTGGAGAGAAGTAATCCAAAATAGACAAAGGTAGAGCTAAGGTAAAGGAATCTAACTGGCCTTTTGTTAAGGTTGAAACAAATGTAGGTATTAAAGCTTTTAAAGAATGAGTTGATGCTAAGATTGTTGATAGCTGGATTAAGGATATGACAGTATAATTTAGTGTACATGAAATCAGTGATGCACAAAATATTTCTTTTGTATTTCTTAAAATAGATGGGCATGCTCTAGTTTGATGGGAAACTTATTAAAATACTTATAAGAAGAAGCACAAGCAAATAGTTTCTAGTTGGGAAAGATTCATTGAATTGCTTAAGAAAACTTTCTATCTAGTGCACCACAAAACTGATAAAAGATTAAGTAGCAGTATTTCATACAAGGCAATAACCCAAGTGTGATTCTCTACTGATCTTGTATAAGATCCATGCTAATGATCTTGGACTTGGAGAAGGAATGTAAGATGGTCAAATATATGTGTGGATTGTACCCACATAAGGAAAAGAGTAATTTAAACAAACTTAAAGATATTGATGAAGCATGTGCATGAGCATAGTATATTGAAGATGTGAAGAAGCTAGGCAAGGATGAATTATTTAAGAAAAACTCATTCAACAATTTTTTTTAAGAAGCAATAAAGTCAATCAAACAAACCTGCAAAAAAGGTAAGTGGCAATGTAAGAAGACTAACACAACTTTGCATGATTGTAAGAATATTAAAAAAACATTATAGTCACTGTGTAAGAGATCAACATGCTGATTCAAAGTGTTGGAAGTTTATTGCCCCCAAGTAATCACAACAAAGGTGGCTCCAAGAAGTCTATGATCACTTTGGTTGATAGTAAGAGGCAAGATGAGAAATTGTAATCTCCCCTTTTTGGATATTCTTGAATTTTACCCTAAAATCATAATTTCAATGGAAAAGTAAAGAGTATATCTTATTAAATGTAATGTCCCCGGCTGTTTATGGCGTAAATTTTCAATCTCTTCTCTTGGACATTTCGTCAAACAGTTGGCTTGCAAGTGTATTTTTGCTGTAATTGTTCCAATTTGCCTTTCTTGTTTGAATGTTGGTAAAATGCATAGAATGACCCAACTAACAATGCTACAAGGTTTCAGTTGCAACTAGAAATATAGTGCAATATATTACTGACTTTTCAAGATCAATTATGAATCTACAGCAAGAGACATAAATCAAACACTTCACAGGAAAGCTCCAACTTCACTGAATGCTATTGATAATAAGATATGCAATTTAGCACAAAGCTTCAGTTCAGATTGGTCCCTTGAAAGATGATTTGCAATGCCAAGACTCTTATGTGATTACAAGACAGCTAACTGCTGTAAGTGACTGTAGCACAATGCAGATATTTACAAATATAATCTAAATGCAAACCAAATCTGCCTGTAGATGACCAACCATGCAAATAAAGACTTTCAGATCTTAGAGATATTATACTGACAGCAAATGTCTATGCAAACTACAAGGATAGCTTATATGATCAACGCCAATATAGAGAGGCTGTTTATGACAGCGATTGCAAGGGAATACAACTGTGCAATTTATCAAATAAACATAGAACCTGAATGATATCTTTCCTGTATCTGGCAGACAGCTATTATGGTGATGACAAAATATAAGCTTTCTCCAGCCAAGGTCGATGATGCCTTCAAAATCAACTGCCCAGACGCTGCTGCCGCCTTGAGAATGCTAGAGTCTGTTGCCACAATTTTATGTCTGAGATCGTCTCCCACCAGCAAGTCGATGTGATTTGTACTTATATACTTGTCTTTATTAGCACACAGCCTGAAAGCTCCCGACACCTCAGAAATATTATTATCAGCTCTCTCCAATAATATATCTGCCTTCTTATATTTTCAAAGATAAGCTGGGCGGCATATGATTCCTTCGATACTTTATTTTTCAACAATAGAAGTGATGACTTCCACTTCAATGAATGAGACAATCGATTAAATTGTTTTTACTTGTATACTTGTCCTATGTGCCACATCACCAAGCAGCGCCTGAATGTTCTTGCCACATCGAACAATACATACTCCTAATCACCACCTTCAACAACTGACCATGATTTTTGTCCTTTAGCACTGTAGGGATGAAAATCAAAAGTGGCCACGATTTCGTAGACTATGCTTTATTGAATCGTCCTTTCTCAAAGCCCGATAACTCCTTCTTTGTCTTTTAGCATAGCTTTCCAGAAAATGGTGTGGCAGCAACAAAGATCTGCAATGAATATAATATTCAATATTGACTTTGCTATCTCATTATCCCTCGATGCTTCCTATTGAAGACAACTTCTATGTAGATTGACTTGTCTTATATGCTCTCTTTGATAAATCGATCTGTATAACTACCGTGTATAAATCTTACTCACAAATTGCAACTATCCCCAATAGAAATCGACCTCTCCCAATACTGTAAATAATAATCAAATCGATTTCTCCAAAAATTTGCCAAAGGCCACAAAGTTTTTCAATGCAAGCACAAATTGGACCTCTAAATGAAGCCCACACTCGGCAATAATCTCAGTTGATAGTTTCACAGCCTCAAAATTGCACAACCTATGAGAGTTTCCGTTCTCAAAGGCTCAATAATGGCAGAAACCCTAGCTGGTTCCTTCTCCATGCAAGAACTCCAAATCAAATATCAAATCCTCGATGATAGAAGCTTAGCTGGTCCTCTTTTTATAATTTTCCTCCAAGAAGAGGTCGATCCTTCTAGAAGCTTCTTTTTAATCATTTAAAATAATATATTATTTGCACTTATAAATAATAACTTGAAATGGTCCCCTTTTTAATGATCAATGACCCCTTAAATTATAAAGTGCAAATATAATGTTATAACATAATATTAAAATAATAATATTTATTAAAGTTGCCTCTAATAATAATTAAACGTTATATCTTAAGAAACTCCTTATTTCATTAATTCAATTGAATCCAGGAATAGAAACCATCCACTGACTAGGTATCTGCCTCTAAGACCTCCTAACCATGCTCATTAGCCTATGAAGGTCAATTGATAGGCTAATCCTGTCGAGAACTGGTGCACATGAAAATGGGGACATTACAGTTTGCCCTCCCTGAAATTGCTTGTCCCCGAGCAATCTCCATCGCAAAGAAACTCCACTCCTCGGAAGGCCCAAAAGAAGAACTGTGAAATGTCCCACACATCCCCAACTAACTCTTGCAACACCAGTAACCACCGCTGCGCATCAATAGACAACAGATTGACTATCCAATCCATGCGCATTGAAACTGTGCATCGAACCCAACACATGTACACGAGAACCTGAAGTAGAACTGCAAATGAACCACACCATGTACATGCGACAATACTCCCCAGTGAGCTCATACCGAAACCTTGATGCACACAAAGGATCCCTCAACATACTGAAGAGTGTCCAACATAAAATACCTAGATCCCAAATCCATAATAGAAGTCTGCTATGGAAAACACCCTCAAACTTCCATTGCTCACATATGATCTCAACTTCACCATGTTGCGGATAGTGAAGCAACCTAATGGGATCCGTCCAAAACATAGTGCCAAACCTGTCGCCGCTTGGATCCTGTTGGTGTGTGTTTTGAGTACGCCACCGAACACAGAATAAAAATGCCCAAAGGACACTCTTATCCTCTCTTGAAAAGTGCTTGCAAAAATCTAGTAGACAATACAATAACTCCAAGGTTTCTTTGGTCAGGTCTTGACATGTGGATAAGGCCAGTGGGCGTTGTGATTGCTGGTAATCACAAGGGGACTTACATGAAATTCTCTTTTTGCGGGTTGGAAACTTAGACGGTTTTATCCTTGAAGGCTCTTTCGGTGGGTATCTTCAGATTTTCCAAAAAAAATAAAAAAGGATAAGGGTTTAGAGATCTAAACTACGCCTAAGAATTCAAGAGACAGCAGTGAGTAGACAAAATGGGTAACCACACTTCGTTTCGCCACCTTTGGACAACTACGCGAAGCAGGTGCAATCTTCAACGGAAGTGATAAGAATTTTCATATTTGAATCGGTAATTGAAACAAACAGAAGTTAAGCATCCACGATTTAATGGCTCAGACTAACTTTACACGTCAAATGCAAATCATCCACTCGACAAAAGTATGAGCAAAATTTTATCCGCCACTGCGATCAAATCTATCACTCATCTAACCAACATGTAATGAAATACTATTCTAATTCTACTCTAAGTGTTGAAGGAGAAATATTCAACCTTGCATACTACTTGAAAATAAAAGTTGTTCTTAGCAAATCATGCACAAGAGCTTTTATAAACGGAAATAGTTTCGTCGCAACAATCTTTTATTACTCACTTCACACAATACAAATGAGGGTCAATGAGTTTATATAGAGTTTCATAAATGGAATAAATGGCTCAGATTAAAAATGAGCCGACGGTCAAGATTTAACAAACGAAACCCTAATTAGGGTTTCCCAAAATAACTTCAGTTAACTGGCAATGAACAGCAATGAGTTGGCAATAGGAGCTATTTTCAAGGGACTATATCCCGATCCTCTCGAGCTGCCGTGTATTCGCCGAATCTGGACACGATCGAGGCAACCTCGTCCATGGTAACCTGCGGAAGCATGCCGATTCTGAATTCAAGCCCATCCATGCTCTCGGCGCATCTGGCGAAGGTCTCCTCCCACTCTGGTTCAGTCTTCTCAAAGGACTCTCTGATGCTCAAGAAGTTCGCCAATTTGGCCCAGTCCTGCCTCAAGATGGGCCCAGTGATGTAGAAGATATTTTCCTGGACACTTTTCTTCAAAACTTCCAACTGCAGGTCATTCTCTCGCAGCGCCTCTTTATCCAGGACATCGGCAATTATGTTGAGGATTTTGGCCTGAACTTCCTTGACCTGTTCCTCCAGTCTGATGCCGTCAATCTTAACCCTCTCCAAGACTTCACCTCGTGCCGTCAAGGTCCAATACCAAGTGTGGAAGTCATAGGCTGCTCCCGCTGCGATGACGCCTCCCTCTATCAATTCTTGCTTAGGAACTCCTTTCAGAATCCTAAGGCAAGGGATTATTCTGTCCTGCACGTCTGGAAGGCTGTCCCATACTTCTGCCAAAGAAGCGAACCTAGAAAGCAAGGCAGTGGCCTGGCCATAAACCAAAGTTAGCCGCTCCACAAATGTCTCAGCTTCAGTCCCCTTTACGGCTATCCATTCTTTGGCCTCCTGAACCGTGAGCCTGTTTTCTTCCATCTCTTTAATGGCCTCCTGCGAAGAGTTCGGAAGTAGAGGAGCTGCCGTAGTGTCCTGATCAAGTGGCTTGATCAAGTGCTGAATATATTCCCTTAAGCGCTCAATCTCTAATTGGCACTCCTTCCTTCTGGCTACCTCCTTCGCTAACCTTGATTTGATGGCGGACACAAAATTGTCCAAATCTTCCATTTCTTGGCCCTTAGTGGTTGGACCCAAGTCAATGGTCGTGATGGCGTAATCCTGTGGAGCCATATCCTCCTGTGGCTTGTCCACTGTAGGCACGGCGATTTGCACTGTCCTGTTGCCGGCCTCGTCTCTATGTATGCTGGAGAATTTCTTTGCCGACTTTTTGGGCACGGTTTGAGACAGTCTGGCCAAAAAGTCTGCCGTATCATCCTCTTCTGGTTCATCTGCCGGCACTTGTACCTTTAGCCTCTCCTTCAGCCAATCCGGTATCGTAAGCTGCTCAACACCGTCTTCTTCCGGCACGCCTTCTCTATCAGGAACGTCTACAATTCCCCTAAGGGCTGAAATCATCCCTTCCTGAAAATCCTCATCTTGGGTGCCCACATTGTCGTCATCCGACTCCAATATTTCGGTGCCCGTGGGAGAAGGTGGCGCATCCTCATCTGGCTGAAGCTCCGCGTTGTTTTCAGGAATCGGAGAAGGATCCCTCATATCTGCCAGTGAAGCATCGGCGGTAGCCAGTATCTCCTCAATATTTCTGGAGGCGGCCGATTGAGAAGGTTTCATCTTTACCTGTTTCTGGACCGGCTCTTTGCCTGCAGCTATTTCTTTTCTTTTCCTAGATGTGGTGGCCTCTATCACTGGGAGGTCCTGTGATGCTCCCGCATTGGAAGAATAAGACTCTGCCTCGCTTAGCATATCATAGGTCAGGGTTATCTTCTGGCGCCTTAATTCTTGAACTCGTTGATCAACCCACCACTGAGTAAACTTGATGATAGGCCTCATCAAGACGTTCAAGTCAGCATGCTCTGCTTCTGACCACTGGACAGCGGGCAAAGCTGAATTCTCATCGAAGCGCGGTTGTGTCTGATTCTCGTCCTCTTCCAACTGATCTGGCACGTGACAAAATTCTGTTGCCCTGATTAAGCTGAGAGGTAATCTGGACCACATCCTCCGTCTGACCTCAAATTCATCCGCAGCATTTGCCCAATAGTCCTCCAGTTCGACCCTATGCTTGTACCTCCTTCCATCCACCATTTTGATGTGGTGATGGGGGTCGTAGTGATTTCTGGCCGGATATGGAGAGAAAGGGTAATGCTGTATCTCGATTCTGGCACTGTCAGCTGCCTGTGATGACGGACACGACTCCAGCATGTTCCCTATAAAGAAGGGAAAAGTAACTGCCGCCTTTTGCTTTGCTCTTTGAAGACCCTGAAAATCTTCTAACTGCCTCAACACTTCGAGCAGGACCATCTTATTCGTGGGGAAGATGGGCAGACGGTACGGGCTTCCAGTGAATCCTTGAATTCTGATATACGTAAATCTTGGATACTGGATAAACCAAGACCCGTATTTACCGATTAGGCTTTTGGCTTCATGTGTCAGCCGCTGATGCGTCCCTCCCTGGAGTATCCTGGTGATGTACATCAGGAACGCGTCGTGGGCTCGTCTAAAATGCGCCTTCTCCCTCAGCTGGAGTTGTGGGTAACAGTCATAAGGTTTTAGCTCGTTCTCCTTACTGCCAACTGTGCCTTTGCAGATCAAGCCTGCATATCTGTAAGTTCTGGCCAACATATAGACGACGTAAGAACCCATATAAAACGTTTTGGTCTTCTCTAGATTGATAAGCTGGTGGTGAAGATTATTGCTTATCATCCTAGCCCAGTTGAACATCTTGACACCTTCTGTGAGGTCCTCAATGAAATAATACATCCACGGCTCAAAGGGTGCTCCCGAGGGACTGCCTGCCACTCTGTTCAGCAAGATAATAATATCTCCATAGTCCTCCTTGAAGTCCGTGCGCATCAACTTCTTGGGCATCTTCTTAAAGGACGGTCTAGAGTTGTCTAGCCAAGACTTGTTAAGGTTGGCGGCACAAAGATCAGGATTTTTGTCATATAACTTCTGAGCATCTTCCTTGGTCTTGTAGACAGTTTTAGGATATGCCGGAATGCCGAAGGCTTCCTGAATGGCCACCTCTGTCAGATGTGCCAACACTCTCCCATCAGGCGCCACAATCCGCCTTGACTCAGCATCATAGTGAAGTGCACACTCCACCATCAGTTCAGCACAGCAAAGTGCAGGCTGGAATCCGGCAGCTTGAAATATGCCATTTCTCACTATCCTTCTAGCTGCAGGCGTTGGTAAGGGTCCGTTGTGTCCATATATCCTCTTTTTAAATTCCACGAGATCGATGTGGCCAAGATCAGTGTCTGAGACATTTTTCCATTTAGACTTTATTCTGGTCTCTGGCTGCGATCCTTTACTTGCAAACTTCATCTGTGCCTGCCTGGATATTTCGCTTTGATCGATCGGCAGCCTGCAAGCACAAGATACTTAACATTAATACAATATCATTTAAGAATTAATGAGTTTCGGGGTATAGCTTAGACAAAATCGCACTTTCAGCCTTATTAAATTAAAATTTCTGTCAAAAAGCAAGCTGAAAGTAATTAAATTCGCCTATCATGAATGAAATTCGTGCCGGAAACGAAGTAGAAGATAGAAACACAGCGCAAATACGTTGTCGATTAACTTCCAAACCTCAAAGATCACGTTGTGGCTGCAAATGAATTTAAAAATTCAAAAAAAATCTGCCAGAAGAAGTGCGCCAATATGCTGGAAGTACGATTTCAGCAAAGAAATAAATTACTTCTCTCAAAAATCACGCCTGTCAATAAGAGAATGCTATCTCGATTCTCACAATGATGTTATTCTCACAAACTTCTCCTTCGAGAATGTTTTCCTGAAGATTCGAGAGAGATAGTTGCTTCTCAGCCGGAATTTGTGAAGAAATGAGTTGCTGAAACTCATTTTATGGCTGAGAAGTGCGATTTTCCTCAAGGCATTGCTTTCTTTCTTTTGATTTTCTTCCAATTTTTAGAAACGTTTTCTCCTCGGATTAGCAAACTTCTAATTTCACTTTCAGTTATCGAGGCAAGTTTCTAACTTTCGTCTCTGTGCCATCTCTGCTGAGATTTTCGAATTTTCTCAAGGAAAATTGACTAAGTGTTGGAAAATATATTAAATTAATTGTCCAAAATTATTTTTCCAACGTATTTTAAATCCTCCGAACATGGCAAAGTTTAAACTTATCTAAGGCAGACTAGTTTAATCTTCCAAATAATCTCCGGATTTTGAATTTTTAATTAAAATTCCCTAAGTGTCAGGGAAATAATTAAAAATATTAAAATATTAAATTCCAACCCGTTTAATCTTGATACATGGCTAATTTCGTTCGTCAGAGGCAAAATATCTCTTTTTTAAATTGTCTGCCTAGCCAAAATGTGCTCAATAGCTCATCTGCCAAATTTTAATTCTCTAGGCGGAGTTCTGACCTTTCTGGACATTTTTATTTTAGCCGAATGATTCATCTTCTGGGTTGGGCGAACCTGGAGACCTCTGCCACTTTGCCATTTTTTTACTAGCGCTTTAGGAATTTTCCAAGCTGAGAGGGGCGGACTTCATGTTTGCTCTGCCAAGCACTCTTCATTTTGTGCCAAAAAATTTCACTCCGTTGTGCTGGGGCGTGATTTTTATGCCGGCCAAAACCTCTTCTTCTTCTAGACATTTCTCCGTTTTTCATGCCTTAGGATAATTTTCTCTTCAAGAGTTGGGCGAATGTCTTATAATTCCTTGCCTATGGCGTATTTTATCATCCATTGGTCTTAGATTTTCCTTGCCATGGCGAATTTTATTTGTGCCTTGTCCAACGGAAAATTTCACTTGTTTCCATCATTTAATTCAATTTTCAATGAATTATCTTGCAATTTTACCCCTTTCCAAACACCTTGGAGCGCACCCCTTCATGTTTTACCCTTCTCCACACTTCTTGGGGGCGGACTTTGTGTTTTTCATGCCATTTCCTCTAAGGCTGGGCGGACTTTGACCTTTTTGTGCCATCCTTTTCTAGGGGCGGACTTTGACTTCTCCATGCCACTTTCCATATGGCGCACTTCCTACCTTGCTGGGCGGACTTTGAATTCCTTGTGCCAAGGGCGGACTTGGCAACCTTCATGCCTATGGCGGACTTGGCAACCTTCATGCCATGGGCGGACTTGGTGAATTTCTTGCCAGTGCCTACCTTTGGCATGCCAAAGGTAGGGTGGACCTTGACTTTTCCATGCCATTCCTCTCTTGATGGCGCCATTCTCAGACTTAGACATTTTTCAAAAATTCCTGCCATTTTTCACCTTACCTTGATTTTCTTTATTTCTGGAGACATATTGATTTTCTGCTCTGTGGGATCCAAAAATAGAAACTTTTTCCCAAAATAGAAACTTTCCAAAAATAGAAAAAGCAAAAAGCATCCCTAAAAAATAGGAACTCCAGAATGGCCTAAAAATGCCAAAAATCAAAAAGGCAAAAAAGCAAAAAAGCAGATTCCCTAAAAAAATAGGAAGTGTCAGAAACGATCGAAAGCAATGGCGATCTTCGTCCACCGGGTCTTCTAAGCACTTCTGTGACGTTAAGGCCCAAAAACGGGTTCAAAATCTCAACTTAGCCAGACTGACTTTCAAAATTTTATCCAAATTCAAGACTCTCAAAGACGTTGCGCAGAGGGCGGAACCAAACTTGGGGGTCCCCATTTTGCGATGGGGCGATGTGTGAAATAGGTCACAACAGATCCCAAAAATACCGAACCTCACATCCATCCATCACGCGGAAATAAGAACATCTGGAAGCATCTGCTACACCATATCTCTCTCTGTCCTCTGCCAAACTCCCATGGATGTGTTGACTAATCAAGCCATCATGCCCACTCCCACAACAACCTCCAAGAAGCCTTGTCTCCCATTGAAACACAGTAGTGGCAAACTCTGTCAGGTACACACCAGCATGATGGTAATTCAACCTTTGATCCTACAAGTAATCCCCTGCAAACAACTGAATCGAGTACTTGCAACCTCTAGTCTCATCTTCTGAAGATAGTAACTTTGAGCACAAAAATGATTTTCTTCCCTCGACTGCGCAAAGAGAATCATCGTGCGCACCAAAATTGTGCATCGAATATGGATCATGTATAGGTGGATCAAAGACAAAATTGTTAGTACTCCTCATCCTGTACACATTTTAAAACTCCTCCGTGAGCCCTGTTTGGAATCCTGATGCACTGCAAAGATACCGAACATTGCGAATATCGCCCATCTCTGTACCAGTACTTGGAGGAAGATCAACATCAAGCTCAAAGAGTGGATTATCATAGACCTTCCCAACATCAGCCTCGAATAACGAATTATTCACAACCTGTATAACTACTTGTTGTACCCCAAAATTAAAATTTTCGCTACACTTAGGCATTTTGAAAAAATGAGTCAAGATACTGTCAAATCTGTCAAAAAGGTTAAAATTGGGATTTGCATGTTTTGCATGGGGGTCAAAACCTTGAAATTTTCAAAATCTGACAATCTGGGTCGGTTCAAAATGATCAAATCAACAATACCCAGATTTCAGTTTTTCATCCCTAAATTTTAGGAAAATTTCTATTTTTAGCAGTTTTCTAAAAATAGAAACTTTTTCTGGGTTTTTCTGGGTTTCTTACGAAATGGATACTTGTAAAATTTTCTAAAAATAGAAAGTTTGGCCGTTAGGGTTAAGACTGGTTTTGATTGGCTTAAAATACTTCTTCATCAGGCTGGTGTAGTCAGAATCACAAAAAGATCAATTTTACCCTACTGGGTTTATTCTGCTTTTTCATAAGCTGTTTCAGGGATCCAAGGTCATCAATGGAGGTCAGTCGGTTGCCAAGTATCAGAGTCAGATGTTCAAGCATCAAGCATAAGCTATCAAAAATGAAAGTGCAGGAGAAACGGAGAATGGCGAGGAAAAGTTGAAAAAGTTGAAAAGTGATAAATTTTGGCTAACATTGGAGACACCAGGCGCCCTTGCTCAGTTTGGGCGCCCAAACCTTCATGCCTTAGAATATTTTTGATTTTTGGCAGCCGAGACAAGGAAAGCACGTCAAAAGAGGTTGAAAGTTGAAAATTGCTTAAAAATTTCTAAGTCTGCTCAACATGGGCGCCCTTGGACAAGAGAGGCGCCCATCTTTTTGGAAGGTCAGATGATGAAGTTAGGATTGGCTCTCCCAGGCAACATTGTTCAGGTTCTCGTCAGCTTCGCAGCGGATGTCTTCGTCAGCTCGTCAGATCACTCAGTTTCAGGCAAAGTCAGATCAAACAGGGGCCGTGATGAGAGGTGTTTAGAACTCTGAAGTGAAAAAGGATGAAAATATTCTAACACTGGTAGACATGGGTGCCCTTGGAGAAGAAGGGCGCCCAAGATTTTAAGAGGTTTAATGATAGAATTTGCAGAAGGCACCTCCAACATGACTTCGTCAGACTGGATCCAACTCTCCAACGAATCCATCAGCTCGTCCGTTAGAGTCAGTAGTCGTCAGATGTCGCAACGCGAACAGAGGAGGAAAAGTGAGAGAAAAGACAGTTGAAAGCAACAGTGAAAAACTCAGAATAAAAAACTAACACTGGAAGCTATGGGCGCCATACTTCAAGAAGGGCGCCTAGGGTTTTGAGCCACCAGAGGTCAATTTCCAGAGATGAGGTATCTAGAGGACCCCTTCTAGAATCATCTCAACTGTCCAGTGAATCCGTCAGCCAGTCATTATGATCAACACAATGCCTAGAATCATGGATTCATCTGAAGGTCAGAAGACAAGCATAAAATTGAAGATCATGAAATTGACAAACTCTGGAGAAAATGGGTGCCCATTTTAAGGATAGGCACTTGACAATTTGAAGGGTTAAATGAAGTTTTTAGCAGATGATGTCTCTAGAATCATGTTGTCAGATTCGATCAAGCTCCGTGATGCAACGTTCAGTTCATTCGTCGGATCAATCTGGAAGCCGGGAGACAGAGCTGAAACAGAGTTAAAAATCAACAGAAGTTGAAAATGGTGAAAAATTGGCCAAGTTTGGAAAAAAAGGATGGCATACCTCAAAAAAGGTGCCCAACTTCCCATGCCTTAGTCAAATTTTTGGAAATTTCAAAAGTTGAAGTTGAAGACCAAAGTCTAAGTTCATTACACAATCTTGAATTAGGGTTTTGAGGAATTAGGGCAAAAGAAAATCGTTTTCTCTAGGCAAAGCATATTTAAAGCACTATTGTGTTTTATTTTTCATTATTTTCTTGCAGGTGGTCTTCAAGGAGAAACAGAGCAGCAACTTCAAACCCTTATTTTTCAAGATTCAAGAGTTTAACTTGTTGGTTTTTCATAATACTTTCAGATCAGCACTCAAGAAGGCTTGCTTTTTCACACTTTTTCATCCAGAACATCAAATCTTTGAAGAAGGAGGTCATTATTTTCAATTTTCAGCGAACTGGTTTATACTGGTTCGACCTTTTGGATAATTTTTGGAGAATTTTCTCAAGGTTGCAGCAATTGCTTTTTATCTTGCATGTCAGAGAAAACTTCAAATTTTACAACTTCCAATCTTCTGGGTCTATCTCAAATATTCTTCTGGACAAAACCCACATCACAGCTTTTTCAGAGAAACTTCAAGTGGCTGCTTTTTCAGTGAAACTTCGAGGTTTTCAGAATCTAACCAAATGGGTTCATCCAAAATGTGCTCATGAACAATACCCAGATGCCAGCTTTTTCTGCTTTTTTCGAGAAAAAATTAGGGTTTGCTGCTTTTTCAATCTTCACTGAAAATTTTCAAAAACGAACGATCTGGGTTTGCTTGTAACGAGATTCTAAACAAAACCCACGTCTCAGATAAAAATTCCAAAAATTCATCTGTTTGATGGAGAAAATCAACAAGTTATTTTTAGGGTTTGTGCTGAGCTTGTCCGAGCATAGTCAAGTTTATAGTCAATCTTCATGTTTTTCAGCATAGAGTACTCTCCCATCGAATTCAGAGCCAAACAAGTGTTGTATCATAATTATCTGATCAGATAATGTTGGGAAGTGTTTATCAGTATTGTCATGGACATAAAACGTCATCATCTCAGTTGAAGAACGTGCAGAGGGAGTGGTATGAGCGAAAGAACAAGTGTCAGAAAAAGTTGTGCAAAACTCTTCCGGGGGAGAATCAAGAGAAGTGTCAGAATGCATAAAGTTGCAGAGCCGCCAAGTTATCAATCAGTGGGTCATCTTTTGAGGTAGCGTTGTTTTTCAAAGAACATAACTCATAAAGGAGTTGATGATGTCAAAGATTCTCTAAGTTTGATTGCAAAAGAGGAGAAGATTCTAAAAAGGCGGAATACAACTAAAGATAGTATCAACGCTCCTGATAAAGAGGCAGTTTCCAGCTTTTTGGCGGATGTGTGAGAGATTTAAAGCGGCAATCTTCTAGAAGCTTTCTAGAAGCTTTCTCCAAGCTTTCTTTCCATTCTTATCTCACGCTTTCTTTCTATTTTTGTCTCAATTCTTATCCATTCTTTGAAGAAGAAGGAAAACAAGTGTAATGAGTTGGCATTACCTTTTTTAGATGCTTTCTTAGGTTTTAGATGTTTTATCGTTTCTAGGTTTATAAATAAAGCTTGCATGTTGGCAAGCAGTAGTTGTAAAAGCAAGGAGATTTTAGGGTTCCCTACTCCTCTGCTTAGTTATAAATAAGAGCAGTGTTTGCTCATTTTAGTTTAACCGTGCTTGTGATAACAAGACATAAGTGTCATAGTACTTTCTCTTTGTTATCGTCTAGTGTTGTTCACTTTGTGTAAAGAGCAAGTTTGCATGCCTCTTTAGCTGCAAATACTTGTTTAGTGCATGTGTTGTGTTGATTATAATTAGGTTGATCGCATGTTGCAAGCGTGTTGCTACAACTTGCTGTCCCGAAGTTGTAATCCTTGTTCCAGAAACTTGAGTAAATAAAATCTTGAGCGTGCTTTGTCTACCTTGATATAAATATCTCAAATTTCCGTCTTTGTTTTGTGTTAGAAGTATGAGTAAATAAAATCTTGAGCGTGCGTTGTCTGCCTTGAAATAAAAGTCTCATATTTCCGTAATACTTTTATGATCTCTTTTTCGGCTTGCCATAAAACGTATGTTGAAGAATAGCTTATTTAAGTATCTCTGTCAGAAATCAAACTCGTCCATTTCCAAACTCTCTTGCTCTACGTTTACTTGAGAGGGTGGAAACGTTTTAAGCGTAGGTTAAGTTGTAACTGTCTAGTTTCATTAAAGGGAAAACCTCAGCCGCAACATCTAGTGTTCTATAACCTTGTGTTCTCGCAGCTGAACCAAAAAGATAGGCGTAATTAAGTTTAGATTACTTTTCTTTATGCAACTCAGCAAAAGAGGGAGCTTCCCCTCCTAATTCGAAGAGCAGTTTACTGCACATAGCTGTCTGTTTCCAGAACGCATTCCAGAGGTGCGATTTGAAACGCCAACAATACTCCAGGCTGATCTGAGTCATCCCTCTTGTTATCATGGAATCTAGCAGTGCTCGTTCCCCAGATAACCCCCCTACGAAACTTGTTTGTTTCATAGGTTCGTGATGTTCAAGCACGGAAAATGAGGCGATTTTCAATCCACCTCGAAGTTCGTTCCAAAGTCTCAAATAGTTCGTTTGAGTGTCCCTCTACGTTCATGTAGCAAAGACCTTCGATACGAGTAGCTTCGCGAATGCTCATTGTTCATACTTAGTGAAATTGTGAAAAGTGCGAAAGCTCCAGAAAAAAAACGCTCTAACATTTTGAAGAAATTTGGCGAAGTATAAAAAATGCAAAGGTGGAATTTTTCAGTGCCTTTGCACTTAAGTGAAATTTTGACTTGGTGCAAAGGTGCTGATTTTTAGCGCCCTTACACCAAGGTCCATACTTAGCCATTTAAAGGTATGGGCGGTGATTTTTCAACACATTACACTTTTCCCAGTTTTCTCCACTTTACACGCCTTGATTAAATGCGCGACTACAGTTCATTTATTTCACTTGTGAATCACTTAAAAGTGATTTTAAGTCGATTATTTTTCATTCTTGTCTTCATTCTTTCACTTCTCACGTGCTGGGCATCCATCTTTCCTCTTGTGAACTCATGTTTTTGAAGATCTCTTCAAGCATTCGATTTAGGTTTTCTTGTTGCTCCAGGTATGTCGTTTTTCCTTCTTCACCACGTTTTTCATTTTTCCCTGTTCAATTTATGAGATAAAAAACATTGTAAATGCTTTATGGTTTTCATCGCATTTTGTCTTGCGGGTTTTGTGTCTTTTTCTGTATGCTTTTCTTGCATAGGGTCGAGTCTCCTTGTTATGTGCACCTTCATTGTTTCTTTCCATGCTTATGCCTTGGGTTTTTGAAGTTGAATGTTTTTGTCTCCCTCCATCGTTTTTCTTTGCCCTACGCGTGCTCCTCATTCTTCTAACTTCATGGTCGATGGAAACTAGCTAAGGCTTAAGTTTTGATTCCTGACATTACTACACTCAACGTTTTTTTACAAACACTAAGTCCAAGTGTTTCCAAATGCCATGGCGCTGAAAAATCTCACCATTACACTTACCCAAAATCTTCTGAAAATCAGCGCCCTGACATTTTTCACCAAACTTGCAAGTTAAGTGCAAGGGCGTTGAAACATTACACTTAAAGTCATCTCTCCAAGTCTTACACTTTTGACAGTTTTTCCTTGAAACTCTCTAAAATTGTTCTATCTTCGCTCCGAAGCCCATTTATCCACTCTTGCATCGTTTTCCATGCCTTGTCACTTGCTACATGCTTGCTCAACATCGTTGCTCACTTCATGCATCCCAATGCTACTTTTTCGACTAATGTTTGTTGATTCACCATCTTTGCAGTTCCTTTTCAGATCTTGTCAAGGGATCCTTGAAGTTGCATCTTTTGATCCAACTGCTCTCAGATGATAGCCAAGAAGCCTCTTGTTAGTTTTAGGATCAGATTTAACAGAAAGCAGAGAAAGCAACACATGAACAATAAACACAACAATTTACCTTGGGAAAACCCTCCTACTCGAGGGAGAAAAACCTAGCAAAATATATGTCACTTATATATCAGATAAAAGTTCAGAAATCTGCTTTACAACCAGACCCTTCACAAGGGCAAATTAATATAATGAATGTTAATGTTATTGTACAACTGCGTGAGTAATCTCCAGATCAGATCGAAGAATAAATTTAAATGTAGCAAGTTGCTATTTAAATTTAAATTTAAATTTATTGAATTATTGAAGAGGTGCTTCAATTAAGAAAGAAAGAAACAAATATTAAATTGTTAAATATTATTATTATTTATTTCTTGGAGCCGACTTTCTTGAAAATTGCGCCCTCCCAACAAAAGTCGTGTTTCCTTCTTGGGGCCGACTTCTTTGTGAAAGGTCACATCCTTCCATTGCTATGTGTATATATACTTGATGGTTGTCATTCATTCATCATCAAGTTCATTCGAAGTAATTGAAGGAGAAGTGCAAATTGCAGCAGCAGATCGATTCTAGGAGATTTACATTATTTGTATCTTTGCATCTAAGAGAGGTGCTGTTCATTGTATCATTGAGGCATTGTATTTGTGCCTAAGTTGTAAGCAGATTGCTGCTCTTATTTACATCAATATATAGGAGATATATTGGCTGGGTTTTTCTCCCTCGGGTTGGAGGGTTTTTCCCAAGGTATTGGCTGTGTTCTTGTGTCATTTTTGAATTAATTTTGCATTCTAATCTGATCATCTAAAACTAACATGGTATCAGAGCAGGTTTGAAGAGGATCCCTGATCAGATTTGTGTTTAAATCAACCATATCCTTGTTTTATTTTCTCATCTTTATTCACCTTTATCTATTCATCAAGATGGTGAATGGTCTCAAGATTGAGGATAGGCTTGAGGGAGCGTCAAACTTCACATCGTGGAGATTCAAGATCATGCTCACCTTGTTGGAAAGCGAATTGGTAGAGTTTGTGGAGAGCTCCGCCCCCGAGCCTACAAATGAGGAAGAAAAGGCCCTATGGAAGAAGAAAGATACTAGGGCAAAGAAGATGTTAGTTGATTCGGTGAAGGATCATATTGTTCCAATCGTCTCCAAGTTAAGGACTGCAAGAGAGATGTTCAAAACCGTAGAAGAGATGTACGAAATCAACAACACCAGCTGAGCTCTTGCATTGAAGCAACAATTGCATCACTTGAAGATGGCGAAGGGAGAAACTGTCATTGCCTACTTCATGAGAATAACCGAATTGAGAGATCAACTCTCGTCTATTGGGCATGTGGTCGATAGCAAGCATCTGACCATGCTAGCTCTCAATGGTCTCCCTTCATCCTGGGAGTCTTATATTCAGGGAATCAGTGCAAGATCAAAACTTATCGATTGAGGGCTAACTGTATTCAAGAAGAATCTAGGTTGGCCGCAAGAGGTATTGGGAAAAGCTCCGTTAATGAAGATCTTCATGTTCTTGCCTCTCATTCCTCAAAGAAGAATGGAAGAGAAGGGAAGAAAGGGTATTTCAAAAGAAATAGAGATAGAGGAACCAACGGTGGCCCCACATTTAAGAAGAAGAGGGACCTCTCCAAGGTCCAATGTTTCTAATGTGACAAGTATGATCACTTTGCAAAGGAATGTCCTTCCAGGCCTAGGCAACAAGCCACCTTTGCTAATGTTGATGAAGTCTCAATGCAAAAGGATACAAATGAGTACCTGCTCTATTCTGCCTTTTCAAGTAATGTATCTACCGACACCAACACTTGGCTGATAGATAGTGGTGCCTCTTGCCACATCATCGAACTTAGGGAGCATCTATCTAATTTGGTGATGAAAGATTCTAGCGAAGAAGTTGTTATTGGAGATGATGCTAGTTACTCAGTTAAGGGAGTTGGGACTTCATCTCTACATTTGGATTCCGGTGATTCCTTACAGTTGGATGATGTGCTATTTGTTCCAGGCATCAAGTGGAACCTTGTTTCCATATCAGCCTTGGAAGACAAGGGTTATCGAGTTGCTTTTTTTGAAGGAAAAGTTCTCATATGAGCGAAGAACTCTAACTTCAAGACTGCTCGAATGATTGGAGTTAGACATGGGTGTCTCTACAGGCTATGCATGCGCCCCATTCAGGCTCTAGCACATGACTCCGCGAGTCTGGGTGATCTTTGGCATCGAAGATTGGCTCACCTTCACTTTCGAGCGCTACCTGTTATGGAGAAGATGGTGACGAGCCTTCCTAAGTTCAACCAGAAGCATGAAGGAACCTGCAAAGGCTGCGCCTTGGGTAAGAATACAAAAGGCTCATTCCATAGTAGTGAAAGTAGATCCAAATGTGTCTTAGATCTTATTCATTCTGATTTATGTGGTCCAATGTCTGTTGTATCTTCGAGTGGTTTCTTGTATTACATTATTTTTATTGATGCTACTCTAGAAAGACTTGGATCTATTTCTTGAAATCTAAAGAATCTGAGGAAATACTAGAAAGGTTCAAAGAGTTCAAAGCTCAGGTGGAGAACCTATTCGGGAAAAGGATCAAGGTGTTGAGATCCGATAATGGAGGAGAATACACTTCTGTTATCTTTCGTAACTTTTGCATTGAAGTAGGGATTAAGAGGGAGCTCAATGTTCCTTATAATCCTCAACATAACGGTGTTGCGGAGAGAAAGAACAAAACTATTGTGGAAGCAGTCAAAGCCATGCTTCATGACCAAGACCTGCAAATCTCTCTTTGGGCTGAAGCATCTAGGATTGCTGTCTATGTCCAGAATAGAAGTCCTCACAGAATCTTGGAGAACATTACTCTTGAAGAAGCATTCTCTGGGGTGAAACCTGAAGTAAGTCATTTGAGGATCTTTGGGTGTCCAGTGTATGTCCATATACGTAAGGAAAAGAGGACAAAATTGGAACCTTCTGGCAAGAAGGGAATTTTGGTAAGCTATAGTGAGACTTCTAAAGCTTATAGAATCTCATATGGAGATTGATGAAGAAGAGCCTCCTCAGGATATGGAAGTTGACCATATTCCTGAGAATCAGAGGGAGGTTCTAGAATCAAAGGAAGATGATGATCCAGCTGAACCCTTGGAGCCTACTGAGCCTACAGATATAGTGATTTGAAGGAAGAGACCTCTTTGGGCCAAAAAAATAATGCAGGAGGTAGAAATTTTTGTAGCCCCAAGAGGTACCTTTAGAGAAAGCAAAAGACCTAATAAGTTCTCCAATTATGTAGCTCTGATGAGTCAGATCATTGAGTCAGAGCCTTCAAGTGTTGAAGAAGCTTCTATTCAACAAGTTTGGAAAGATGCTATGACTGAAGAGTATCAGTCTATACTTAAGAACGATGTTTGGGACATAGTTCCCAGACCTGAAGGCAAATCTGTGGTGTCTTCTAAATGGCTCTTCAAGATCAAGCATGCAGCTGATGGGAGCATTGAGAAGTACGAGGCCAGATTTGTGGCTAGAGGGTTTTCACAAAAAGAGGGAGTTGACTATGAAGAAACCTTTGCTCCTGTGGCTTGTTATACTTTTGTCAGGACCATCATTGCTATTGCTGCATCTAGAGGATGTAAGATTCACCAAATGGATGTAAAGCCAACCTTTCTGAATGGTGTCATAGAAGAAGAGGTTTACATTGAGCAACCCGATGGATTTGAGGTACATGGGAAGGAGTCTCATGTTTGCAAGCTGAAGAAGGCCTTGTATGGTCTTAAGTAGTCTCCTCGTGCTTGGTACAAAAGGATTGATCGTTACTTGTTGAGATTGGGTTTCTCAAAGAATGATGCAGATTCTAACCTCTACTTCAAGGTAATAAATGGTGAGGCATTGATTCTAGTTCTGTATGTTGATGATTTGATAATCACTGGAGAAGAACTCCTCATTCTCAAATGTAAGAAGGAGCTAGCTTCAGAATTTGAAATGAAGAATCTGGGTCTCATGCAATACTTCTTTGGCTTAGAAGTTTGGCAAAATTCAGATGAGATGATTCTAAGTCAAGGCAAGTATACCATTGACATTCTGAAGAGGTTTGGTATGATTGATTGCAAACCTATGTCTACACCTATGGAGACCAACTTACATAAGTTAAAGGAAGCTGTAGCTAGTTCAGAACCGGTGGATTCCATGATGTATAGGCAACTGATTGGTTCATTGATGTATCTAGTTAACACTAGACCGGATATTTGCTATGCAGTGAGTGCATTTAGTCAGTTCATGTGTGAACCAAGACAAATACATCTTGTTGCAGCTAAACATATCCTGAGATACTTGTGTGGCACAGTTGGATATGGGTTGAAATATTCTATAGGTATGGATTTGGAGCTGCATGGTTTTATTGATTTTGATTGGGTAGGGTGTGTCACAGATCGGAAGAGTACCTCTGGTTGTTGCTTCAGTTTGGGATCTGCCATGATATCCTAGTGCAGCAGGAAGCAGTCTTCAGTAGCATTGAGTACAACCGAGGCAAAGTACATTGCAGCGTGTGTGGTAGCTCGTGAAGCAGTGTGGCTTCGTAAGCTCCTTGCAGGATTGTTTGGACAATCAATGGAGCCTACTATCATTCATTGTGATAACTAGAGTTGTGTGAAGCTTTCTGTCAATCCTGTGTTTCATGACAAAACAAAGCATGTTGAGATCAAATACCATTATATCAGAGATATGGTATTGAGGAAAGCTATACAGTTGAGGTATATCAGCACTGATGAGCAAACGACAGACATTCTCACCAAGCCTCTCTCCTTTCGAGATAAGCTTGGTATGGTGGAGAATACAGCCTTAACTGAGAAGGAGTCTCAATATCAATGATCCTCTTTAATGATTTCTTCTCCGTGAGAGAAGTTCCAGGTGAAATCCCTTGGTAATGAGTTCTTCTTTGCAAGAGAAGTTCGAGGTGAAATCCCTTGGCTATGAGTTCTTCTTTGTAGGAGAATTTCGAGGTGAAATCCCTTGTTTCCATCCTCTTGGAGAGCCATGGTGGATGTCATGTGTGTGACTCCATGACAACATCACGTGAGGGAGTCCGTGATGATTTACTTGTACTTGTGTTTGACCCTCTGGGGGAGCCATGGTGAAAGTCACAATGAGGTGATGACATCAATATGAGGTGACAACATCACATTGAAGTGATGAGCACTTGTACATACCATCTATGGAGGTAGCCATGATGGTTGATATCACGATGAGGTGATATCCGATATCACGGTGAGGTGATATGTTTTCACGATGAGGTGATAAGCTCTTTCTTCCATGGATGTAGCCATGTTGATTAAACATCACTATGAGGTGATACATTTTGTACAGTTGGAAGTATTCCTCCCTAGTTGAGAGGGAGTGTTAATGTTATTGTACAATTGCGTGAGTAATCTCCAGATCAGATCGAAGAATAAATTTAAATGTAGCAAGTTGCTATTTAAATTTATATTTATCTAATTATTGAAAAGGCGCTTCAATTAAGAAATAAAGAAACAAATATTAAATTGTTAAATATTATTATTATTTATTTCTTGGAGCCGACTTTCTTGAAAATCGCGCCCTCCCAGCAAAAGTCGTGTTTCCTTCTTGGGGCCGACTTCTTTGTGAAAGGTCACATCCTTCCATTGCTATGTGTATATATACTTGATGGTTGTCATTCATTCATCATCAAGTTCATTCAGAGTAATTGAAGGAGAAGTGCAAATTGCAGCAGCAGATCGATTCTAGGAGATTTACATTATTTGTATCTTTGCATCTAAGAGAGGTGCTGTTCATTGTATCATTGAGGCATTGTATTTGTGCCTAAGTTGTAAGCAAATTGCTGCTCTTATTTACATCAATATATAGGAGATATATTGGCTGGGTTTTTCCCTCGGGTTGGAGGGTTTTCCTAGGGTATTGGCTGTGTTCCTGTGTCATTTTTGAATTAATTTTGCATTCTAATCTGATCATCTAAAACTAACAATGAATAATAGCACCTATCCTTTGATGCAAAGAAGAATATGTTTCTCCTTGAAGTTGATCTGCTTCTACAAGATTGTAATCTGCTGCTGAAGGGTGAATTTCTGCTTTGTAGAAATGTGAATTGAAGAGAGAAAAGACTTGATATAGAAATGAATGATCACCACCTTACATATATACCAATCTAGGTGACTTTTCATCAAGGTTGGCTCCCTTAAAAGAAAAATAATAATTGCAATTAGTAGGCCGACCTGCCTTTAATTAAGGAGAAAATATATCTTGAAGCTATCAAACACTAACACTCCATCTTAGCTAGGGAGATATTTTCCATATATCTACGTCATGGAGTCTCTCAACATGACGCCCACAATGGCTACACCCATTTTGGAAAGCACAAAGGTTCATCACGGAGTCTCTCAACGTGATGTCATCCTGGAGTCTCTCAACATGATGCCCACAATGGCTACACCCATTTGTGGAAAGCACAAAGGTTCATCACGGAGTCTCTCAACGTGATGCCGTCATGGAGTCTCTCAACATGACGTCCACCATGGCTACTCCCATGTGTGGAAAGAAACACACGTACATGTGCCCATCATGGAGTCTCTCAACGTGATGTCGTCATGGAGTCTCTCAACATGACATCTGATTTCAGTCTCAGAGATGAACAAGGGTTCGCACCTCATATTTCTCCGTCTCAGAGAAATATACACTACAAGGGCTTTCACCTCATATTTCTCCGTCTCAGAGAAATATACACTTCAAAGGCTTTCACCTCATACTTCTTCGTCTCAGAGAAATATATATACAGTACAGGGGCTTTCACCTCATACTTTTCCGTGTCAGAGAAATATACAATACAAGGACTTTCACCTCATACTTCTCCGTCTCAGAGAAATATACACTACAAGGGCTTTCACCTCATATTTCTCCGTCTCGGAGAAATATACGCTACAACAAATCTTCACGATGATGTGACTCCCTCTGAAGCTCCAAGTACTTGCATCAACCTCTTGACCTCCTCGTCCAAGGTTGCCTCTGTTGGTTTTTCAGACTCCCTCTGAATGTTAATTCCTCCTCTTAGAAGAAACTGACCGCAGTGACAATCTGAATAGCTTCTTCCTCTTCGAGAGATGTCTCCAGTTATGTGCCATCAACTCAATCCCATGGAAACAAGCTATGTCTCCATTCTTCAGCTTGCGTGACTTTCTCACAGGATGCATCAAGCTCTTCCTCCCTTGAATGCAATCTCTCATCATCCTTTTGCTCCTCGATCCGTCCTGGAAGCAGTTTTAAAGAGATTACTAATAGTTCATAGAATCAAACTATCTCGAAGAGAAATACCAATGCTAGAAGCATACATGATTCACTATTCCAATGTTATTGCATGAATTAATAACTACATAAAAAAATTCATGAACATTATTCAAGGGTATGAAATACTTATCTCTTTATTGATTAATCTTCCTTTACTTCTCTCGACTCAGATAGTAAGGTAGACGACATACTCTCAATACTAAGGATGGATATCACAATACTGAAAGGCCACGTTTTCTCAAAATCTGACAACTTCTTTCCACGTGAGCTCCTTGGCTGGATGTAGCGCCTTCTAAAACAACCGACCCTTCTTCAAATATAAATTATGGTGTCTTCTTAAAAATCGTGGATACCTTGTTAATTGCCATGATTACAATACGAGTTTGTCCCTTTATTCATTAAACAAACGCCATGCTGTTAGGAGCCTCCAATTAAAATATCACTTAGACATTGATTGCTCCCATTAAATCCATTTAATTGAACGATAGGTAAGGAAAGATGCAGCTCCTGTCAAAGACTCTGAATTTACAACACTCCTGATTTTTGCACCCACCATTGAAACCACAACTCGAAGATTGCAGTGACCCACAAATATTTATTCCCAACAACTTCCCCTGAAGACCAAATGTAATTTCCTATAGGCAACTACTTACAGAGGCGATAATTCAACCTTCTTTTTCTCATTGATGATTCCCATATATTTCTGCTTTAAATCTGATTAATACTTCCCTTAAACCTGCTCTGATACCATGTTAGTTTTAGGATCAGATTTAACAGAAAGTAGAGAATGCAACACATGAACAATAAACACAACAGTTTACCTTGGGAAAACCCTCCTACTCAAGGGAGAAAAACCCAACAAAATATATATATCTTATATATTAGATAAAAGTGCAAAAATCTGCTTTACAACCAGACCCTTCACAAGGGCGAACTAATATAATGAATAATAGCATCTATCCTTTGAAGCAAAGAAGAATATGTTTCTCCTTGAAGTCGATTTGCTTCTACAAGATTGTAATCTGCTGTTGAATGGTGAACTTCTGCTCTGTAGAAATGTGAATTGAAGAGAGAAAAGACTTGATATAGAAATGAATGATCACCACCTTACATATATACCAATCTAGGTGACTTTTCATCAAGGTTGGCTCCCTTAAAAGAAAAATAATAATTGCAATTAGTAAGCCGACTTGCCTTTAATTAAGGAGAAAATATCCCCTGAAGCTATCAAACACTAACACCTCCATTGTCTTCAAAGGCTGAAGGCAAAATGAAATACAAATACCAAGGTGTTTATCGGCTGATAGTAGTAATTTCAAAGGTGGATGAGCTAAAAGACACCGAGGTTGGTCATCAAGACCTCGTTGATTTCGTAAAGAGAATTGAGCAAAAGCCTCTTGAAGACTCCCTGAGAGCCGTTGTGCACCTTAATCTACACCTGGTGTCTACTTTCCCTACTTCTGCACACCATACAAAGTTTGTCCTTGAAGTTGCATCCCATTACATCAGGGAATGCAAAAGTGTGGTTGACTCTTTTGGGTAGGAGATATTGAGACTGGACCTTGATTTCTTTGATATTGTTTTCAAAGTCCCCCAGATGGAAAAATACATTGAAATCTCAATACAACAAGTGTAGGAAGTCTATGACTCAGATCCAAATAAGGTTAAGCACTTGATCAATAGCCAATGGTTGAAAGAACCTAGGCATACCATCTCAAGATGGCCGAAGGGACTTCCGTGAAGTGACTTCAAAGATGTTAGGGACATGATAACGCTCTTGAGCAGAGTTAAGGGATTGCCTGAAACGTCTCATTTTCAGGATTGGATGTATGAGTACATCCAGATCATAAGAAGACAAAAGGCTCATATTGATTGGGACAAACAGGTCAGTGATGCAATCCATGAACAACTGATAAATGTGCCAACCACCTTGAAGTTTTATATGACCTCTTACCTGGTGTATGCTGCAGTCGTGATGAGGCAATTCTCAGGTTTATCTACAAAAGGGAACCGACTTTCTGTACTTGTGTAAAAATATTTCTATCAACTGGAACTGAAGGAAAGCCTTCACCATTTCAAGAGGGTCACTAATGCTTTCTTTGCGCCTCTGCTTTTCAACTTTGACCCGACTCTCGAGAAGAAGAGAGTGTCCAATGAGGCCTACAAAGTGGTGAGTAAAGTTGGATGCATATTCTTACAATTCCCAACTTTTACTTACATAAGGGTAGGATGCTACACTGGGTTCCATTACATGTTGCCCAGATATCCTTTAGACAAGTGGATACTCATAGAGTTATGCAGACAACTAATTCTAGTTCACAAAGAACGAATGAAGATTCACAAGCCGAGATTTAAGTTTCCACTGACAATCGGTAGGTATACCATCAAAAGTGTACAAAAAGCCAAATCAGTCTATGCAGAGATGCAGGTCATGACAATCAAGACCTATAGATACAGATTTGATTTTGATTACCAAAATGTAAAGAAGAGGCTGAAAAAGGGTCACAAGCACAGGTAGGACTTTGAGGACATCTGGGCTGATTGCAGAGATGAAGAGGCTATCCGTAAGATGGATTTTTGCAGACTAACCGTACAACAGATCAAAGATCTTGGTGTTGCTGACCTACGAGAGGATTTCATAG
Source organism: Sequoiadendron giganteum (assembly GCA_007115665.2). Lineage (NCBI taxonomy): Eukaryota > Viridiplantae > Streptophyta > Pinopsida > Cupressales > Cupressaceae > Sequoiadendron > Sequoiadendron giganteum. The sequence goes on along the minus strand of CM021107.1, from coordinate 562,075,550 downwards.
ATCCTGGTGTCATTATGAACATTGCTTATGATGAACAAGAAATCTCCAAGAAATTTTTTTCTGCAATCCAATGGTCCAGGAAGGAAAACGTTTCCATCAGAGAGAGGTTGGCACCAATATTGGCTAACACTGCAGAGTGGTTACACAAGCATGGCTTTGAGATGAAAACTTTCAAGACAAAATCTAAAGGAGAAGAATTCAGAGCAGAAGCCGGTCAACAACAAGAACCTCGCATGAAAGATAAACTTGTGGCTATTCCTACTTCTTCCCGAAGAGGCCTCAAGATTAAGTTCACTATTGGCAAAAAGGATACTCGAGCCGTTTGAGAAGAAGAAACAACAGAATCTGAACCATCCTGCTCGAAAGGAAAGGGGTTTGTTTCCCAAGAGATAGATTTTGATGAAGAAGGAAATTCAAGTGACCAATCTGCTGAAGAAGAAGATTCAAAAGAAACAAACTCTGATAAGGAAGAAGATTCTGAAGGTGAACAAGAGTCTGAAGGTGACCAAGAAGGTGAACAAGAGCTAGAAGATCAAGAGGGTGATCAACAGGAACTCGGGCATGATGAAGAACGAACAATGTCTCCACCCGAGAATGTAGTTGAAGATCTTTCCTAGTCATCATCGCTTGTAACTTCAAACGTTCGTCGCACACCTCCTAATCCAAATACTCCTCCACCACCTTTTCCTACACCGCCTATTCCTATTGTTGATGTTATAAGCAACTTAGGGCTGCACTTCCAGCGCACACACTTCAAGGAGAAAACATAAATTAAATGATAGCTTGCCGACTATTTAATTTATATTGTTAATGTGTGATAAACATAAAGGGGCCGACCCTATAGTGGTTCGCATGTTTTGTTTATACATTGGGCCGACCTACATTGTATTTAATATATTTATATATTCTTCCAAGGGAGTCGACCTAATTGAGGAGGTGCCTCAATTGTATATATACAAGGTCACTCCTTGTCATTTATCATTCAAGTTCATTAAGCATATTCGCATCTAGAGAAGGAGTTCGCACTTTTGTAGCAGCAGTCCGATTTCAAGGAAGAACATATTCATTTGTATCTTTTGCATCTAGGAGAGGTGCCACTTCATTGTATCTATTATTGGCCATTGTTGGGCCTGAGTTGTAAGCAGATTTCTGCTCTTGTTCTATATTATACAAGAGGATTATTTGCTGGGTTTTTCTCCCTCAAGAGGAGGGTTTTCCCAGGGTATCTTGTTGTGCTTATTATCTTATGTGTTGCAATATTTTAAGTACTTTCTGTTATATGATCTGATCTAAGAAACATTAACATGGTATCAGAGCGGGTTTGAAAAAGATCGTGATTAGATTTAGTTTGCAACACTCTCTCTAATCTTTTTCAGTCTATCTCCTAATTCAAATTTCAAGATGGTGAATGGTCTGAAAATCGAGGATAGACTCGAAGGAGTTTCTAACTACACATCATGGAGGTTCAGGAGCATGCTCACATTGGAAGAGAATGATTTGGCCGAGTTTGTGAAAACAAAAGTTCCCGAACCTGAGGAGGAAGAAGAGAAGTTGCAGTGGAGGAAGAAAGATACTAGGGCAAAGAAAGTGTTGGTTGATTCTGTGAAGGATCATGTTGTACCGATTGTCTTCAAGTTGGATACAGCAAGGGAGATGTTTACAACTTTGGAAGAGATGTATGAAATCAACAACACCGGTCGAGCACTTGCACTGAAGCAACAACTTCATCATGTGAAAATGGCAAAAGGAGAATATGTAATTACTTACTTCATGAGGATTTCAGAGATAAGAGATCAGCTCTCTACAATTGGTCACATGATTGATGACAAAGACTTGACTATGCTTGCTCTCAATGGTCTTCCACTTTCATGGGAGTCGTTTATTCAAGGAATCAGTGCAAGATCTAAATTTCCCAAGTTTGATCGATTAAGGATTGATTGCATTCAAGAGGAGTCGAGACCATAGTAACAAGACTCGGACTCGGCTCGGACTCGGCTAGGGCGACTCGACTCGGGACTCGGGGACTCGGGACTCGGACTCGGCGCAGACTCGGCAAAATGAAAAAAAGTTGAAAAAACCCTAGAAATTTAGAGATTTTTAAGGATTTAAAACTTGTTTCAAGCACCCTTTATTGAATACAATACAAATAAAATAAAATTTAATCACATACACAAGTATACAACGATCACATAAGTATAAAGTACACAAATTGTAGTTGCGCTGCTGAAGGAAATAGCATACTTAGATATATAAAATTAGTCAAATGTATACAAAACTCATGGAATATGAAATCCATAACATCAAATGTTCCATAACAATATGAAATATCAAAACAATAGCAATAAGTCTATGACTCTATGGCATAGTGGAGCCAACATCCTTCCTACGAAGGTGTCTAAGGATCCTGGATGATGAAAAGTTACTTACATAAGTATTGTAAAATGAAAAGTTTTAAGTTTTTAACTTTAAATTTGAATTTGATAATGAGATACATCTAGATTCTAAAATAATACAATTTAAATATAAATTTTAGAACAATTGAACGAAAAAGAATTACCTGGCTACATGGAAGGGAATGGTGCAGTAGTACCAAAAGTCTACAGTTGTCTTTTTTGTTGCATCATGTGCGTCCTTGTTCCAACCCATGCTCTCAAGCGACGGTTGAGAACCAGTAGTAGTGTGTGGTACAAAATATGAGTCCACAACATCAAATGTTCCAAACAAATATGAAATATCAAAACAATAACTACAAGTCTATGGCTCAAAGGAGTTTGCATCCTTCCTACGAAGGCATCTAAGGTGGGTCGTAGATGACGTAGCAATTGCAGCCATAATCTCTGCTTGTGACTTCATGCCACCCTCACCAACATTAGTTTTGGATGTGTTTGCTCATGCTTTAGCCTCCTCCTCTGCCATGGCTATAGCCTCAACCTCTCTATCTACCCAGTCAACCCAATCAAGGTCCTCATCACTAGCACAAGTATACATCGATCATATAAGTATAACTATAAACACAAATTGCAGCCATAGTCTCTGCTTGTGACTCCATGCCACCCTCACCAACATTAGTTTTGGATGTGTTTGCTCATGCTTTAGCCTCCTCCTCTGCCATGGCTATAGCCTCAACCTCTCTATCTACCCAGTCAACCCAATCAAGGTCCTCATCACTAGCACAAGTATACATCGATCATATAAGTATAACTATAAACACAAATTGCAGCCATAGTCTCTGCTTGTGACTCCATGCCACCCTCACCAACATTAGTTTTGGATGTGTTTGCTCATGCTTTAGCCTCCTCCTCTGCCATGGCTATAGCCTCAACCTCTCTATCTACCCAGTCAACCCAATCAAGGTCCTCATCACTAGCACAAGTATACATCGATCATATAAGTATAACTATAAACACAAATTGCAGCCATAGTCTCTGCTTGTGACTCCATGCCACCCTCACCAACATTAGTTTTGGATGTGTTTGCTCATGCTTTAGCCTCCTCCTCTGCCATGGCTATAGCCTCAACCTCTCTATCTACCCAGTCAACCCAATCAAGGTCCTCATCACTAGCACAAGTATACATCGATCATATAAGTATAACTATAAACACAAATTGTAGCTGAGTTGCTCAAGAAAATAACACACTTAGATATATAGTCAAAGACTCAAATGTATACAAAACTCATGGAATATGAAATCCATGACATCAAATGTTCCAAACAAATATGACAATAGCACACTTAGATATATAGTCAAAGACTCAAATGTATACAAAACTCATGGAATATGAAATCTATGACATATCAAAAGATTCAAAACAATAACTAGAAGTATATGGCTCAAAAGAGCCTGCATCTTTCCTATGAATGTGTCTAAGATAGGTCCTGGATGATGTAGTAGCCATAATCTCAGATTCTCAAGTATCAGGGAAATCGCCCTGATGGGGTTGAGAGGTAGTGCCCTTTGTGGGGGTTTAGGCGCAGTGCCTCTAGTGGGGTCAAGGGTCAACGCCCCTCGTGGGGGTTTGGGGGCAGTTCCCCCAATGGGGTCAGCCCCTTGCAGGGGGGGTGGGGGTGCGATGATCTAGTAGCAGTGCTAGTGGGGGGGTCTGGGGGCACCCAGTCGAGGGGCAAGCAGGGTCCCGGGGCAGGTCGCCCCCGTCGCGATACAGGGGGGGAGGGGCAAGGCCCGCCACCAAGCCCAAATTAAGACCTCCAAAACCATACAAACCTCCATGGCGTACATCATTTTGCATTCACAATAAGTAAATAAATTTAAAAAAAAAAATTCAAATTTCATGTATTTTTTTCACTTTCAAAACTTGCCTTTTGTCGAGTCCTGCTGATGGGACTCGCCTGGACTCGGCGAGTTTGGCGAGTCTACCAGACTCGGCGAGTCCATCCAGGACTCGGTAGGACTCGGCCGAGTCCGAGTCCGAGCCCCCAGGACTCGGCCAGGGTGACTCGACTCGGGACTCGCCGAGTCCTGGCGAGTCTGGGCGAGTCTCGTAACTATGGTCGAGACTAACGGCTAGGGGCATTGGTCAAAGTTCAAAGAATGAAGAAATACATGTTCTTGCCTCTCATTCATCGAAGAAAGGAAAAGGTTGGAAGAAAGGGTTCTTCAAGAGGAATCGAGAGAATGGAAATGATGGTGCTCCTGCCTTCAAAAGGAAACGAGACTTGTCCAAGGTTCAATGCTTTCAGTGTGACAAGTATGGCCACTTTGCTAAAGAATGTCCTCTCAGACCTAAGCAGCAGGTTGCCACTGCAAATGTTGAGGAAGTGGCCCCACAGAAGGACTTGAGTGATTATTTGTTCTATTCAGCCCTGTCAAGCAATGTATCCACCGATGACAACACTTGGCTGATTGATAGTGGTGCCTCTCGGCACATCACCGGATTCAGGGGGCATCTATCAAACTTGGTAGAAAATGACTCTAGTGAACAAGTTGTTACTGGAGACGATGCTAGGTATTATGTGAAAGGAGTTGGGAACTCCTCTCTCCACTTGGATTCCGACATATCGTTGGAGTTGAATGATGTACTATTTGTTCCAGGCATAAAGAGGAATCTTGTCTCCATTTCAGCTCTAGAAGACAAGGGTTATCAAGTTGCATTTGCTAAAGGCAAAGTTCTTATATGGGCAAAGAACTCCAACTTCAAAACTGCTCGGGTAATTGGAGTTAGACATGAATGTCTCTACAGGCTATGCACTCGTCCCCTTCAAGCTCTTGTGCATAACTCTTCCAGCATATGTGATCTTTGGCATCGAAGATTGGCCCACATTCACTTTCAAGCATTACCTATCATGGAGAAGATGGTCACCGGCCTTCCGAAATTCAACCAGGAACATGAAGGTACATGCAAAGGATGCGCCCTAGGCAAGAATACAAAAGGTACGTTTCATTCTAGTGAAAGTAGGTCTAAATGTATTCTTGATCTCATTCATTTTGATTTATGTTGTCCAATGCCTATTGTATCTTCTAGTGGTTTCTTGTATTACATTATTTTTATTGATGATTACTCTAGAAAGACTTGGATTTATTTCTTGAGATCTAAAGAATCTGAAGAAGTATTAGAAAGATTCAAAGAATTCAAAGCACAGGTTGAAAACCTGTTTGGGAAAAGGATCAAGGTTTTGAGATCCGATAATGGTGGAGAATACACCTCTGGCACATTTCGTGATTTCTGTATTGAAGCAGGGATTAAGAGGGAGTTCAGTGTTCCCTATAATCCACAACAAAATGGTATTGCTGAAAGGAAAAACAGGTCTATTGTGGAAGCAGTCAAAGCTATGATTCATGATCAAGATCTGCAAATCTCTCTCTGGGCTGAGGCATCTAGGACAACCGTCTATGTTCAAAACAGGAGTCCCCACAGGATCTTGGAGAATAAAACTCCCGAAGAAGCATTCTTAGGGGTGAAACCATAAGTCAGTCATTTGAGGATCTTTGGTTGTCCAGTATATGTTCATATTCCAAAGGAAAAGAGAACAAAGTTAGAACCTTCTGGGAAGAAGGGAATTTTGGTGGGCTACAGTGAGACATCGAAAGCCTACAGAATCTACATTCCTGGTTAGAAGTCCATTGAGATTAGTAGAGATGTCACATTTGAGGAAGATGTTGCCTTCAGAAGATCCAAGGGCACTCCTATGGAGATCGATGAAGAACCTCCTCAAGATATGGAAGTTGACCATATTCCAGAGAATCAGAAGGAGGCTCCAGAACCTAAAGAAGATGATGATCCAGTTGAACCCTTGGATCCTACTGATGGGCCTTTAGATATTGTGATTGGAAAGAAAAGACCTTTTTGGGCTCGTAGGACAATGCAGGAGGTAGAAAGTTTTGCAGCCCCAAGAGGAGCTTTTAGAGAAAGCAAGAGACCTCATAAGTTCTCCAGTTATGTTGCCTTGATGAGTCAGATCATTGAGTCAGAGCCCTCAAGCGTCAAAGAAGCTTCTAGTCAACAAGTATGGAAAGATGCCATGACTGAGGAGTATCAGTCCATACTTAAGAACGATGTTTAGGATATAGTTCCTAGACCCAAAGGCAAATTTGTGGTGTCTTCTAAATGGCTCTTCAAAATCAAGCATGCAGCCGATGGGAGCATTGAGAAGCACAAGGCAAGATTCGTGGCTAGAGGGTTCTCACAAAAAGAGGGAGATGACTATGAAGAAACTTTTGCTCCTGTGGCTCGATATACATCCGTCAGAACCATCATTGCTATTGTTGCATCTAGAGGATGGAAGATTCACCAAATGGATGTAAAGACAACCTTTCTGAATGGTGTAATAGAAGAAGAGGTTTACATTGAGCAACCCGAAGGATTTGAGGTGCATGGGAAGGAGTCTCATGTTTGCAAGCTGAAGAAGGCCTTGTATGGTCTTAAGCAAGCTCCTCGTGCTTGGTACGAAAGGATTGATCATTATCTATTGAGTCTAGGTTTCTCAAAGAATGATGCAGATTCTAACCTCTACTTCAAGGTAGTAAAAAGTGAAGCTTTGATTCTGGTTTTGTATGTTGATGATTTGATTATCACTGGTGAAGAACACCTAATTCTAAAATGCAAGAAGGAGTTAGCTTTAGAGTTTGAGATGAAGAATCTTGGTCTCATGCATTACTTCCTTGACTTAGAAGTTTGGCAAAAGCCAGATGAGATGATTCTAAGTCAAGGCAAGTATACTATTGACATTCTAAAAAGGTTTGGTATGATTGACTGCAAACCTATGTCTACACCCATGGAGACTAATCTAGATAAGTTGAAGGAGGCTGCAGCTAGTTCAGATCCAGTGGATTCTATGATGTATAGACAGTTGATTGGTTCATTGATGTATCTAGTTAACACTAGACCTGACATCTGCTATGCAGTGAGTGCACTTAGCCAGTTTATGTGTGAACCAAGGCAAATACATCTTGTTGCAGCTAAACATATCCTGAGATATTTGCGTGGCACAATTGGATATGGGTTGAGATATTCTTTAGGTGAGGACTTGAAGTTACATGGCTTTACTGATTCTGACTGGGCAGGATGTGTCTCAGATCGGAAGAGTACCTCTGGTTGTTGCTTCAGTTTGGGTTCTGCTATGATATCTTGGTACAGCAGGAAGCAGTCCTCAATGGCATTAAGTACAACCGAGGCAGAGTACATTGCAGCTTGTGTGGCAGCTCGTGAGGCATTGTGGCTTCGTAAGCTCCTTACAGGATTGTTTGGACAATCAATGGAGCCTACCATTATACACTGTGATAACTAGAGCTGTGTAAAGCTTTCTATCAATCTCGTGTTTCATGACAGAACAAAGCATGTTGAGATCAAGTACCATTATATTAGAGATATGGTACTAAGGAAAGCTATACAGTTGAGATATATTAGCACTGATGAGCAGACGACAAACATTCTCACCAAGCCTCTCTCCAGGATCAAGTTTGTGTACTTTCGAGAAAAGCTTGGTATGGTGGAGAATGCAGCCTTGACTGAGGAGTCTCAGTATCAGTGATCCTTAAAATTGATAATGCATTTCTCTATTGAGAGAGATTTGAGGTGTAAGCCCTTGGTAATGCATTTCTCTATTGAGAGAGATTTGAGGTGTAAGCCCTTGGTAAAACATTTCTCTATTGAGAGAGATTTGAGGTGCAAGCCCTTGATAGTGCATTTCTCTTTGAGATTTGAGGTGAAAGCCCTTGTTTCCACCCTCTGGGAGAGCTATGGTGGATGTCATGTGTGTGACTCCATGACAACATCACGTGAGGGAATCCGTGATGACTTACTTGTACTTGTGTTTCACCCTCTGGAGGAGCCATGGTGAAAGTCACATTGAGGTGACAACATCACATTAAGTGATGAGCACTTGTACATACCATCTATGGAGGTAGCCATGATGGTTGATATCACGATGAGGTGATATCCTATTTGTTTTCACATTGAGATGATGTGTCTTGTGTAGCTGGAAGTATCATCCCTAGCTGAGAGAGAGTGTTGATGTTATAAGCAGCTTAGGGTTGCATTTCTAGCGCACACACTTCGAGGAGAAAGCATAAATTAAATGATAGCCTGCCGGCTATTTAATTTATATTGTTAATGTGTGATAAACATAAAGGGGCCGACCCTATAGTGGTTCGCATGTTTTGTTTATACATTGGGCCGACCTACATTGTATTTAATATATTTATATATTCTTCCAAAGGAGCCGACCTAATTGAGGAGGTGCCTCAATTGTATATATACAAGGTCACTCCTTGTCATTTATCATTCAAGTTAATTAAGCATATTCGCATCTAGAGAAGGAGTTTGCACTTTTGTAGCAGCATTCCGATTTCAAGGAAGAACATATTCATTTGTATCTTTTGCATCTAGGAGAGGTGCGACTTCATTGTATCTATTATTGGCCATTGCTGGGCCTGAGTTGTAAGCAGATTTTTGCTCTTGTTCTATATTATATAAGAGGATTATTTGCTAGGTTTTTCTCCCTCAAGAGGAGGGTTTTCCCAGGGTATCTTGTTGTGCTTATTATCTTATGTGTTGCATATTTTAAGTACTTTCTGTTATATGATCTGATCTAAGAAACACTAACACCTACATCTACCATACCCGCAATGGACATTGCACCACCCCCTTGCAGCATCAACCATACTGGATACTCCTTCAGTGACAAGTATACAAACGGTTGAAATTTTGTCGAGCCCTCCGTCCTCCATTCCCAGCTTGTCATCTCCATCCTATGATCTCACTTCAGAAGCTGAGTTTAATAGGTTCATGAATGAATGCATGCATAATCAACTCAATGCGCAACTTACTGGAGCAGTAATGATAGACACTACTCCAATTATCACTATACCAGTCATTCCTTCATAAGTGGCGGTGACAAGAGAGTCGACAGTCAACCAAGAAACTCATATCTCCTCTCTTCCCCCCTGGTTAGTATCTCAAGTATCAAAGTTGAATAAGAAAATGATCTCTCTAGAAGAGATAGCCCCTCCAAAAGCCAACGAGAAGAAAAAGGCAAAAGTGTATTCATGGCTTCATGTTGACAAAGCTGGTCAAAAGTATGCAAAGATTGGCATATCACCTCAAGAGGAAGGAGATGTCAATATGGAGGACTACACAGTGACAAGAGTCTAGCTTGGCAAGGTCACAAATGAAAGTGCCAAGGTAGATGCACAAGTAACCTTGGATATACTAGCAGGAAGACTAGACTAAATGGAGCAAGCTCGAAACTTGTACAAACAGAGGGCAGAGCATTATGCCACTATTGTAAGGAGACTTGTAGGATCTTCAAGTAATGCACAACCATTGGCAATGGTAAGCGCCGAGGACCCAGGTGTCAAGAAGGTTGAGAAGTTTGCCTCCAAAGGCAGAGTGTTATATGATTTTATTAATGAGATTATAGAACATGGTTCTCAGATTATAGTTGCTACAGATGAAAAAGCTACTCAAATAGCCCAACTCAAATTAGAGCTGGACAAGGAGGAAGGTGTTCTTTCCCAAGAGCTCAAAGAAATGGAAAATTGCCTATTGTTGTGGTCACAAATGAAACAGGTAAAGCTTAGCAAATTGGTGGAAACCAGGGTGATCCCCGACAAGGAGAAATACGTTGAAGTAAGAGAATCATTGAGCAGCGTATTTAGACAATCAAATCTCTTATAGAAGATCTCCACCAAATATAGGAAAATGTTGAACTACATCGTGCTATCCTTGAAAAAAGAACCAAGGAGTTGCCAGGCAAGCTTCTTGAAGAGAACCGTGTCTTCCTTCCGGCCACAAAACTTTCCGAGACCTTCAAAGAAGCCATCATGAATCAAGTAGAGAGTGCGGAATTTTCAAAAGCCTCTATGCATGTTTTTTGTGATACAAGGCTCACTCTTGACAACTTAAAGACGCATCTTGACAGGTGCAAAAAGGTTCGCTCATCCGCCAAGAAATCAATCCTGAGGATTCACACCATTGTGGATTACACCGTTGGTCTGGATGAAAAGTTCATGCAGGAGACCAGGAAGTAGTATGAAGACTTCCGCACCCAAGCAAGGAACCATGAAGATTCTTGATCTCCTAGTGTTGAACATTTTGATGCTTCCCTTTATGCATCTTGTAAATAGTTTGCGACATCTTAAATGTTTTTTTGCCAAATGTAATTGCACCAAAAATATGAGATGTAATTTCACAGAGATGAATTACATGTTGACTTAGTGAAAGTTAGGGTTTCCTATTTTTGCTCACCTATCTTTCCTAATTTTACTCAACTAATTTCCTAGATTAGCTCTTCCCTCTCTTCTATAAATATGAGGGATCTCTATTGTAATCTTTACCTGTAGTATTTTGCAACAAAGTGCTGCCCTTTTTGAAGCAGATTTATGAAACTTTATGTTCATACTTTGTGAATGAAATCTGGTCAATAAAGAAGAGAATTGCAAACCAAACTTTGTGTTGGATTTGATTATCTTGTGAATTGATCTTATTGGTGGTGATTAGTAGATGATATTTGAAGGGCTTCAAATAATTTATGTAGACTTGTGTTACATTCCTTATTTGGATTTATGTTCATGTTTGGATACTTTTGTTGAAAGATCTACAAGACTTTGTGCTTGTAATTGTTCATGTTGTTCGAGGAATTGCTGCATCTAAGAAGACTTTGTGCTTCTAATGCAACAAACGGTACATCTTTCACAGATCCATCAGTGAAAAAGCTGCGGAACGACTTTGTGCCTTCGTGAGCTTTCCCTTTTCTTTTATTTGTTTATTATTAATCATATCTGGTATCTCTATGCTTTGCTTTGACAAGATAGAGGTATTGGCATTATTGCTCGTTGTTAGTTTAAAGTTATCTTGAATTAGGACTTCCAACTGTGAAGCATTGTAAAACATCTTCTCTGAAAAGGAGAGAAGCATGAATGTGACACCCCGCTTCCTCGCCCCTCTCCCCCCCGCCTCCCTACCATTTTGTAAGTATAGTGTACATTGTGTAAATACTTTATTAGTTTTACCATAGCTTCTGTTAGTAGTAAGAAGGGTGCCTTCCCTTTCTGAGAGGAGAGATTTTATCTCACATAGCTGTGGTTGAAGTCTAGGTTTTGTAATCTATTGAAAACATGATTACATAATTTTCACCCAACACCTCTCCAGACTCCTGGAACTACGGATAGGATCAAACTCCTGCATTGACTTGCACGCCTCCGTCTGTACCATCTCCTTCTCTTCCCTTTCGCTCTTCTCTCTACAAAGAGAGATAGAAGTTAGAACGCAAACTCCCACCATCGTCTTCACAAGTCTCTTGATGGATTGGAGGAATATGACAGCGTTGATAAAAATCAGAATACCCGCCATATTCTTGGGCCATGTCTTCAAGCTTCACAAGTGCATCTCCATTGAAAATTTCAAGCCCAACACTTACACTTGGTGTACCAACAGTTGTAGACTCCTTTTCACAAGTTCTTCCATGTGTAAGAGCAGCAATCTCGTGAGAATGAGGAAGAATATCACTGCCCCAAAACAGATCTTTGGAAGCCTCTTCTTACTAAGCCAAAGGCTTTCGTTCCAACTGTCCTTGACTGCCCATAGTAGGTGAAGAAGCAATATGATTACCCAAAGAATCCATACCATTAACATACTCTATGCTAGCCTCTAGTGTAGAAGCTTCTTGTGAAACCTCTTGCAAGGATAATGTAGACAAATCGTTACCCAAGGCTGTCCTAATGTCTTCTTGATTCAAATCAGCATGTCTATCAAATTCATCATATAAATTTTTGTATACCTAATTGGAACTTGAAGACCCAAAATCATTCTCATGAAGAGTTGTATCAACCCTATGTGAAGACGGTCCTTTAGACAGTCCAAACTTTGAAAGTGAATACTCTCAATGCAACAATTCACGTTTGAACTTGTATTGTGTTTGTTCAATTTCTTTCCATGCCTGTTTATTACTAAACAATGTTGCCATGATGTCCTTTTTCGCTGTCCAACTAAAAACCAATTCCAAATTGACTTGTGCACAAATAATTTTCACACCAATTGAATGCAATCATTACCCAACAGGCTGGCAGGATGATGACTCTGATACCACTGTAATGTCCCCTGCTGTTTATGGCATAAATTTTCAATTTCTGCTCTTGGACATTTCGTCAAACGGTTGGCTTGCAAGTATATTATTGCTGTAATTGTTCCAATTTGCCTTTCTTGTTTGAATGTTGGTAAAATGCATAGAATGACCCAATTAACAATGCTACAAGGTTTCAGTTGCAACTAGAAATATAATGCAATATATTACTGACTTTTCAAGATCAATTATGCACCTACAACAAGAGACATTAAATTAAACACTTTACAGGAAAGCTCCAACTTCACTGAATGTTATTGATAATAAGGTATGCAATTTAGCACAAAGCTTCAGTCAGATTGTTCCCTTGAAAGATGATTTGCAATGCCAAGACTCTTACGTGATTACAAGACAGGTAACTGCTGTAAGTGACTGTAGTACAATGCAAACATTTACAAATATAATCTAAATGCAAACAAAATCTGCTTGTAGATGACCAACTATGCAAATAAAGACTTTCAGGTCTTAGAGATATTATACTGACAACAAATGTCTATGCAAACTACAAGGAAAGCTTATATGATCAAGGCCAATATAGAGAGGTTGTTTATGACAATTATTGCAAGGGAATACAACTGTATGCAATTTATCAAATAAACATAGAACTTGAATGATATCTTTCCTTTATCTGGCAGACGGCTATTATGGTGATGATAAAATATAAGCTTTCTCTAGCCAAGGTCAATGATGCCTTCAAAATCAACTGCCCAAACACTGCTGCCACCTTGAGAATGCTAGAGTCTGTTGCCATGATTTTATGTTTGAGATTGTCTCCCACAAGCAAGTTGATGTGATTTCTACTTATATACTTGTCTTTATTATTATGATGTAGCACACAGCCTGAAAGCTCCTAAACCCTCAGAAATATTATTATTGGCTCTCTCCAATAATATATCTGCCTTCTTATATTTTCAAAGATAAGCTGGGCGGCATATGATTCCTTCAATACTTTATTTTTCAACAATAGAAACGATGACTTCCACTTCAATGAATGAGACAATCGATTAAATTGTCTTTACTTGTATACTTATCTTGTGCGCCACATCACCAAGCAACTCTTGAATGTTCTTGCCACATCGATCAATACATAGTCCAAATTGCCACCTTCAACAATTGGCTTCGATTTTTGTCCTTTAGTGCTGGAGAGATGAAAATCAAAAGTGGCCACGATTTCGTAGACTATGCTTTATTGAATCGTCCTTTCTCAAAGCTCGATAACTCCTTTGTCTTCTAGCGTAGCTTTCTAGAAAATGGTGTGGTGAAAACAGAGATCTACAATGAATATAATATTCAATATTGACTTTGCTATCTTATTATCCCTTGATTCTTCCTATTGAAGATGACCTCTATGTAAATAGACTTGTCTTATATGCTTCCTTTGATAGATCAATCTGTATAACTACTATGTATAAATCTCACTCACAAATTGCAACTATCCCCAATAGAAATTGACCTCTCCCAATACTGTAAATATTTATCAAATCGATTTCTCCAAAACTTGGCCAAAGGCCACAAAGTTTTCCAATGCAAGCACAGATTGGACCTCTAAAGGAAGCCCACAATCAGGCAATAATCTCAGCTGATAGTTTCACAGCCTCAAAATTGCACAACCTATGAGAGTTTTCGTTCCCAAAGGCTCAATAATGGCAAAAACCCTAGCTGGTTCCTTCTCCAAGCAAGAACTCCAAATCAAATATCAAATCCTCGATGATAGAAGCTTAGCTGATTCTCTTCTTATACTTTTCCTCCAAGAAGAGGTCGGTCCTTTTAGAAGCTTCTTTTTAATCATTTAAAATAAGATATTATTTGCATTTATAAATATTAACTTGAAATGGCCCCCTTTTTAATGATCAATGACCCCTTAAATTATAAAGTGCAAGTATAACGTTACAACATAATATTAAAATTTAAAATAATAATTATCATTAAAGTTGCCTTTAATAATAATTAAATGTTATATCTTAAGAAACTCCTTACTTCATTAATTCAACTGAATCCAGGAATAGAAACCATCCACTGACTAGGTATCTGCCTCAAAGACCTCCTAATCATTCTCATTAGCCTACGAGGTTCAACAAATAGACTAATCCTATCAAGAACTAATGCTCACGAAAATGGGGACATTACATTAAATTACACCTTCCAATAAATTTCGACTTGAATCTTTCAATAATGATTAGCCAATAAGTCATAAACAATAAGTTTGATCAGTTTTCTTGTTTGCAACATCCTTAGATTATTTGACATATATAAGGTTCATTGATCTTTGAAACAAATAAGTAACTATCAATATTGATTCAAATTTATTATCCATTCTAATAATCAACCATTGGGAAGATCGGAGAGGAAGCCGCAATAGGATGCCCGGTGCATTTCTGTCTAAGCCCAAGGGCGGATTGGCAAACCTCTTGGCCCACAAATGGCAAACACTTCAGTCATCCATTATGGGTGGTCTACTTAGCATGAAATCTCATAACTGCTATCCCCCTTGTACTTTTGTCTCTTCTTTCCATGTTTGATTGTAGAGGAATAAGTAAAATGGGAATTTAATCATAATAGGGATTGGATGGGAAACACGATAAGTTTTCCCAAAGCTATCGTTATCCCAGCTAAGCCCAAGAGTGGATATACCATCCCTCTTGGCTCCAAGTGGCAGACCTCCAATCATCCACATGGAGTGGTCTACTTAGTGGATAAACTTGTATCTGCATTCCCTATCCTTATTGCCTTACCTAATTCCATAGAGATTAAATACATATCATCATCCACTGTATACATTATAGTGCATACACAATGCTTTTCTAAAATATAAATTGCTATATTTTGAGATGCAAGTATATTAACGGTTGCCGACTTCTACCCTTGTCTGCTGAGTGCAAACAATGATGGTGGATTTGCTCCAATTGCCTTGTTGTCCGATCTGTTCTTAACACTCAGAAGATATTGATAGTGTAAATCAAACGAATAAGAATCTATTATCCCTATCCATGCTAAAGAACCATAATTACCTATAAGGCTCAATAATTGCTGCAAGCATCATTATTGCATATTATAATCAACAACTTCTTAGTTCTTATTTTCTGAGATCAGATTTCATGCACACCATTCCATTGGATTTGATCTTTCTTCACTTTCCCTTCCTAAGTGTGCTCTACATCTAATCATAATATTCAATGCAAAGCCTGCCTTTATTTTATTCTGATTTCTTAATTAATGTCCGATTGATTTGATCCCTCTTATTCAGATCAGATCCCACTTACTTCCTTCCATATCAAACTACTTGAGATCTATTTATATCTCTTTTGTTTTGCATCTTTTCCCTGTTGGTGCGTCTCCCATTATATTTCTGCTGCTGTAAATAGTTTTGATTTTCCTTCTGTTGCCTCTCTATCCTCGCATGTTTTGCTTCTATTAATATACTCCAAGAGGGTGTCATTATCCCTCTCAAGGGAGGTGACTATAGAGAAGGATGTCAAAGGGAAGCGTGCTTTCATTCCATCTCACCGATTAGTTTAGATGATTTGTTAGTTTGTGGTGCTACTATTAGGAATTGCTAATTACCTTGTGTTAGCTGTAATCACTATGAGGGAGGTCGGCCTTTATAAACATTTGTTTATACTAAATATTAAACTCTTGATTACTGACCTTTCATTCTGGGTGATTATCTTAGTCATATCTTTTCTGAAAGAAGTCAGTCAGCATTTGTAAGAAGATTTGAGCGCTACCATGTAGGGTTTGGGTCGGCCAACATAGCAACTGTGATGTTTATATTTTAATTTAGGATTTGTTCCATTTTGGGGACATGACAGAAATAGGGTTGAACCGGTACTAACACAACATGTAATGAACTAGAGGAGATGAACAAGCTCTTTCAAATCCAAATCCAAATGAAAAGGGAAAATATAGCTTCACTTGTTGATTTGGGTTTGCAATTTAATTTGATTTTGAATGAAGTTGTCATAAGGCTTGGTGCACAAACTCATGATTGTCCCCATTTATAATAATTGGTACCGGCGATGGGAGATATGGAGGTCCAAGTAACCAATAAATGTAAGGTTCACTTTGCTATTAATTCTGATTATATTGATTAGGTTGAAACAAAAGTGTTTCCATTTGATCCATTTGATGCCTTTTTGTGAAGCTTTTATTTCTTTCTTAGAGATGATGTCTTCATGACAAGGGACAACAAATAGAGATTGTTCAAGGGTGTGCTCTATTCTACATTTAAGGCATATCAAAGCAAGATGCCAATTCCATGGTATTGCTAACCAAGTTGAGAGACTCACTTAAGTAAATATATATTTTCAACTTATTTTGAAGGATAAGAAATTTCTTAAGTCAAGGGTACTATTAGTGGATCAAAATATTTGACTGATGAAATATACCCCTTAATTTTTTTGCTTTTAATTTCAGTCACAACAATGCAAATCATGCACCCGTTAAGAATTAGCTCTAAATCAAAACACAACTGTAACAACTCTAACCAAGAATGCGCCCTAAAACCATTTAAGGAGGGGCGGGCATATGGTCAGAGGATCCCTAGGATCTAATAATTGGATAACAACTGAAAATAGAGAGCTAAACTCGACACCAAGAATGTGCACGCAAGATCCTTTTGCAAGGCAAGGTGCTAACATATGGTGGAGTGCTAGATAATAAACTGAAACACAACTTCTTTTGCAAATGCAGGCATCCACAAGCGGTGGAAATACTCCACTCATTTCGTGGGTGTGATTATTACAAACATTTAAAGGTGGTAAGCCAGCCAATTAACCTCACTTCCACTTAAATTGTGGGGGGTATACAATCCACACAACCACTTTATTACGTGGGGGGAATTACAACAAAGTAAATTGCAGCAAACATACAAATTGCTGTAAGTACTACTAAACAGCTTACAAATGATTAATAAATAGCTGCAATGTGACAACCATGAATTCCCAAAATGTCCAAAGGTTAGAGTAGCACTTCCTCTAACATTTACAATGCCAAAATGATATAGAAAGAAACTTAGAACAACATTATAACAATTTCAAACTAATCTGATCAGAAACAAGAAATACAGAAAATCAAATCAGCAAGGGATAAAATTCACCAAATTGGACGTATCTTCTCCAATTTAGCTCGGAAAGCTCTCATACCGCAGCCAATCAACAGCTAAGAGCTAGGCGTCCAACCTCCACTGAGAAAATGAGCCCAAAATAGAGAGAAACAATTGACACGATTCCCAAGGCAACAAGAAGGAAGGTACGACCTTCAAGAAGGGTCGACCTTCTCCCAAAAATTAGAAACTCCAAGATAAAATCCGCAAACTTGCAGAACGGGGCACCCTCCACAGTAGAATAGTATGGGCTAACATCCATAACCAAACAAAAATCTGACTTGAAGCTACGAACAGAAAACAGCTTCAGCCAGGCCAAATCAACAACTTGCCAAAAATAGGTTTTACATCAGCAACCTGTTCGATTCAAACAATTGAAGCTCCATCTATATTTCAGAGTGAAATACAACCATGATGATCCACCTAGGAAGCCATAGTTGCAGGCCCGAAGGATTGATTGAATTCGCTAAGCTTCCCCTTAGCCAGGTTCTGGATTCAAACCAGCAACATAACCTTACTATTCAATTGCCAAGATATCAATGAATGAGCAAAGCATCAATAAATAAGCTTCCAAAGAGGAGATGAATCAACTATAACCTCCAAACAAGAAACTCTCCAACTTCTCCAAGAGGCGTCCATTTCAAAAAACATTTCTTTTTGAAATATTTAAAACTTTTCATATTTCTCCCAAGTCGTCCCATTTAGAGGAATAAACATTTAATAAAATATTAAATGTATCACTTTATGGCCCCAACTTAAAAACAACTTAAAGTCATTAAGCTAGGTGTGGGGTACAACTTCAAAACACAAATTTAACTAAGTATAAAACTTAGTCCAAGGAGACAATTATCACCAAACTGGAAATTGAGACATTACCAAAATCTGGATAATGAATTGCACCATACTGCTGATGAAGACACTGCCAAAAATAAACTTACTAAAAATAGCCAATGCCAAAAATAGTAAGTTCATTGCAAACTCGACAGAAGGCCAAATTGAACAGCCACACTAAGCTGCAAAAGGCTGAACTATTGCTAGAATGATACTGCTATAAATTGACTCACCAAAAATAGCAACTGCTATAAATAGTAAGTTTGCAAAACATCAATTGAACACCAACTGAGCAGTAAATAAGACTTACTATAAATAGTAAGTGTTTCCAAACGCTTTTTGAGCACAAACTGGGAAGCCAACATGACTTACTATAAATAGTAAGTGCCTGGAAAGGTTATCAGATGGAGATGCATGTTACACCATTCTGAAGCTCTCTGAAAACCCAGAAACACACTTCCAAACTCGTGCATGCAAGCCTTAAAAAATGCATCTGAAACCTCCTATAAAATAGGAAACTCTAATTTTCCAATCTGCTTAGCCTACGAGTTTCTAGAAATAGGCTAAAACCTCAAGAAGAGCGTAGGACTAAATTGGGGACATTACAAATGATTTATTGTAGCTTCTTTCGAAAGCAAGGAATGGGATTTGTTTATTGCCTAAATCCCCCAACCCAATATTGGATTTTATGGAGAAATTGCTTTTGGAGAGCAATGAAATAAAGAAATAACTTCAAGAGTTGTTGGGGCAAGTTGTCACATGGCTAAGTACTCCATTGTGTAGGCTACTAATAGTGATGGTTTATAAGATAGGGTTTATAAGATAGATGGCTCTTGGAGAATGTGCATAAATTATAGAGTCTTGTACATGATCATCATCAAGATTAGGTATCTATTTCTTTAGATTTATGACTTATTGGACCAATGATAAAATGCTAAGTACCTTACAAAGTTAGATCTGAATATGGGTACCATCAAGTTTGTAAAAACACTAAGGATGTATAGAAGAAAGACAAAAAAAGGTTTCTACAAATGGTTGGTACGTTCATTTGGTTTATGTAATACACTTGCTACTTTTATTAGATTGATAAATGATGTATTTTGGACATTCATAGATAAAATTTTAGTTTTTAGTTCTAGATGGGAAGAACATGATCTAATTCAGTAGAAGCAAATTTTGCTAGTGTTGAAGGTAAAACAATTTTTGTACTGTTGTCACTCAATATTGCGCCCTTGTTAAGTTGCAGAACTTAGCTTATTGGTGAAACATGGGATGCTTTCTAGGTTTGTGGGTCACCTATGACGAAAAGGAACATCCAGAGAGAGCTGGTTCCCCTGATACCTCACCTAAACTGAACTAAACTATCACTTTACTGAGAAAAAGGATAGAAGGATGACATAATTGAAATCTAACTACATGAGGTGATGCACCAAAATGTTTTTTCAGATTTGAACTATTGTTTTAACACATAAAAGACCAATAACTCAGCTATCTCTTTACAACTCAATTTAAACATACTCATGTATTAGTGTTTTATAGAGAGGTTGAATGGTTTTCAGTCCTAGAAGGAAGAAAATGAAGTGTTCTTCACATCTAGAAGCTGTTTTTCACCTAAACACAGACTATAACCTACATAAAATATGATTTTCCTGTCCAAAGGTGCTAAAATAAGACATATATTCAAGGATTCATGCATGAAATCACAAAAATAACATCAATTACCAGCTGCACAGAATAGAACAAGTCCTTGAAGGTAGTAAACTGAAATCTTTATTGCTGAAAAGGTGTCCTTACAACTGTACAAGCCTGAAAATGACTGATTTTTTCTTGAAAATATGAAAATTACATTTGTTGTCAGTCTGAAAACTGAAAATTGAGTTACAGTCCACTAAAAGATAGAAAGATGCTTGTTTCAGCTTACAATGTTTTTCCAAAGGTGAAAAGAACTGATTACAAAGTGAGTAGGCGTGCCTTTTGAGCATACAATTCTTCCTAATTTTTAGTTACAAATTGCAATCAGCATGTGACATCTATTACAGCTGTTTGAAGAGGTCAAAACTCCTTAGGCGCCCAGCTGAGTGTTTCCTTGTTTTTTTTTCTTTGACTGCAAGTTGTTGAAGAAAAAGGCTTGGTTAATTTGTTTTATCCAACTGAAGATGCTCCTAGATGCTTGAAAAGTGGGTGACTTGATCAAACCGTCTCCTATATGCTTGGAAAGTGGTCCAAAGTGCTCCAACAAGCTCTTTGAAGCCCTCCAACTGCTGCTATATTCCCTCAACTGGCCTCCAAGTCACTCTCAACTGTTGTCCAAGTCACTCAAACTGCCCTTCAAAAGCTCCAAGCTTCCAACTATCCAAACTGCCTCTTAATCAGCCAACAAATCCTTTAATTGCTGCCACTTCTATTTCTTTAAGCTTCTAAACATGCATAGAGAGTTTGAAATGGTCAGAAACTCCAGGAGGGTGTAGGAGAAGTTATAGACCAGCATTTTCACATACTTCTACAGACTAATTACATTTATCTGCCTTGCAAGGTGTATAGGTTCACCATAGGACTGTCATACTTCCCACTGTTATGTCATCATCTACTTATGCTCAGTATAATCACAGGCTTTCTAATAGCTTTGTCACAGGCAATGCCATCTATTACATCAAATCCCTTCATAACATTTAAGCAAAGAATAGGTAGTAAAATACACAGTTTGAATTCTATCTTCAGGATCTTTTCAAGTAATTGAAGTATGCTTGCCTTGGATTACATCAACAGTCATTGCCAATGTTGGCACACAAAATTTCCTAGCATTTCCATGTTCTTCATGAGGATTTGGTTTTGGAAGAAAATATCCTAAGACTGCCTCCAACACTTTGTAACAGACTGTCTCTTATGTGACTATCATCTCTATTGTCTGCTGCTTGATTCCTTGTAACTGTCATTTTATTATCCATTAACAAGCCTTTCATTGTTGTTGAAATAAAGTAGCTTCAGTCAGATATAAATGATGATTGAATATATTCATTATCATCATTTATATGTATATCAAAATTGCTACATCCCAAGTATATATTCGATTTGCATTTAGAGGTCATTAATTGCAGATTATTGGCATTTCATGTTTCATATAAGATCCCGATCAAGCATCATTATCGGTGATCATTTCCAGATTGGATATTAATTATTTTGTGCAAGATAATGTCAGATTGAACTTAGTAAACATTTATGTTTATTAAGCAAACTAACATTGACTGATGATCAGGTGTTTAGTTAAGATGGAGGGGCACATCCATGAGAGACGTCCCATGAGTGGACATGTCTCCATATTTTGTGCAAGATAATGTCAGATTGAACTTAGTAAACATTTATGTTTATTAAGCAAACTAACATTGACTGATGATCAGGTGTTTAGTTAAGATGGAGGGGCACATCCATGAGAGACGTCCCATGAGTGGACATGCCTCCACCTCGTGGAGACATGTCCGCTCATGGGACGTGTCTCCCATTTATGTATATAATGCAGATCTGATCCACAAAAAGGAACATCGAAATCAATTAATGTTCTGCTCTTGTAGATCGTATACCATAAAGAAACTCAGACTTGCGAATTCTTAATCAGTATTTTCAATATTGATTTAGCTTAACTTCATATCTATCAAGTTCAATATTCTGGGAATAATTTGAGAGTAATATTAATCTTTATTCAACATGGTATCAAAGCCACATTAGGAAGATCCGATTAAATTTAAATATCAGATTATTTAAAATTGTATTCTCTCTTGAAATCAACACATTCCATTCTTCATAATGTTGAGTGTAATCAGATTCGAGGATCGTCTTGAAGGTGCAAACAACTTTACATCATGGAAATTCAGAATCATGATGATTCTGAAAAAAAATAAGTTAGACTCATTTGTGAAAGAAAACAAGATAGAACCAGAGGATGATCCGGAAAAAACTCAATGGATTGAGAACAATGAGAAAGCTATGAAAATTATAGTAGATGCAGTTAGGGACCATATAGTACCTATTCTGTTTAAACATGAGATTGCATACCTAATGTTTAAATCTCTTGAAAGCACTTTTGAGATAAACAACACCAGTAGGACCCTTGCTTTAAAGAGGCAACTTAATCATGTTCAAATAAACAAGGGAGAATCTATTAATGCATATTTCATGAGAATCACTGAACTAAGAGATCAATTGTCAACAGTTGGATATCAAATTGATAGCAAGGAGTTAACACTAATAGCTCTAGGTGGCCTACCAAACTCATGGGAGTCATTTGTTCAAGGAATAAGTGTGAGATCTAAACTCCCTAAATTTGATAGGCTGAGAAGAGATTGCTTACAAGAAGAAACAAGACTAATGACAAAAGGAAACAATCAGAAATCCATAGATGAGGATATTCATGTGCTAAACACAAATTCTCATAAGAAAGGTAAGAAGAAAAACTTCAAGAGAAAGAAGAATTCTTATGGAAAAAATCATTCAAGAAAAGGAAAGACATCTCTCAAATACAATGTTTCAGATGTGATCAGTATGGACACTATGCAATGAAGTTCCCTAATAGAATAAAACAACAAGCATCCTTTGCTAAAGTTGAAAAGACAAATACAAAATATGATTCTGAGAAATTTGTTTTCTACTCAACATTATCAAGCCAAGTATCAAACATAGTCAATAATTGGGTAATTGATAGTGGTTCTTCAAGGCACATCACAGGATTCAGAGAACACCTAGATACTATGATAGAAGAAACTAACGAAGAAGTAACTATTGGGGATGATTCTGCACATCCAGTTAAGGGGGTTGGAACTTGCACCATAAATTTAAAGTCTGGCCTCTCTCTACAACTCACTGGAGTATTGTTTGTACCAGGAATAAAGAGGAACCTAATATCCATTTCTGCTCTTGAAGACAACGAATATAGGGTTACCTTTATGGATGGAAAAGTTCTGGCATGGCCAAAGAACTCCACCATAAAGAAAGCTCAAACTATAGGTATAAGACAAGGATATCTTTACAAACTGTGCACTGACACTAATCAAGCCCTTATTCATGAGACTTCTGATTCAAATGAAATTTGGCATCGAAGATTAGGACACATTCATTTCCGTGCCCCACCTTCTGTAGAAAAATTAGTTATAGGATTGCCCAAACTAAAACAATTTCATGAAGGAGCATGCAAAGGGTGTGCCCTAGGGAAGAATACAAAGGGGACCTTCCAAAATAGTTTGAGCAAAACGAAAAACATATTAGAACTAGTACACTCTGACTTATGTGGACCCATGTCTGTACCCTCCATGGTAGGATTCTTATATTATATAATATTTGTAGATGACTTCTCTAGAAAGACTTGGATATATTTTTTTAAATGTAAAGAGTCAATAGAAGTCCTTAAAAGGTTCAAGGAATTCAAAGCTCTCATAGAAAAATTTTCCGGGAAGAAAATCAAAATATTAAGAATAGATAATGGGAAGGAATACACTTCAAAAATCTTTAAGGAATTTTGTGTAAATGCTGGGATTAAGAGGGAGTTTACTGTAGCCTACAATCCTCAACAAAATGGTGTTGCTGAGAGGAAAAATAGAACTATTGTAGAAGCTTCTAGAGCAATGTTGTACGACCAAAACATAGAAACTTCATTTTGGGCAGAAGCCTCTAGGACAACTGTCTACATTCAAAATAGATGTCCCCATTCACATCTAGAAAACAAAACTCCTAAAGAAGCATTTACTGGTGTAAAACCTGACATAAGTCACTTAAGGATCTTTGGTTGCCCTTTCTACATTCATGTACCTAAAGAAAAGAGATCTAAATTAGAACCTACTGGAAAGAAAGGGATATTCGTGGGCTATAGTGAAACCTCAAAAGCTTACAGAATATACATATCCAGTCAGAAACAAATTGAACTAAGAGATGTCATCTTTGAGGAAGACATTGCTTTCAAAAGGGCAAAGAGTTCTAGTGATAGAGAAATTCAAGATTCTTCTAAAGTCGTAGAGGAGGTTCCTGCTCCTTAGATTCAGAGGGAGTATTCTGAAGAAATTTTAAATTAAGACCAAAATGCTCCAGAAGTAAATCCTAATAACAATAGCAAGAGGAGACCACTTTGGGCTAGAAAGATGATTGAGGAAGTTGAGAATTATACCGCACCCAAAGGAACTTTTAGAGAAAGTAAGAGACCCAAAAGATTCTCTACCTATGTGGCCTTAATGAATGAGATCATTAGTTCAGAACCAACCAGCGTTACAAAAGCTCTCAAGCATCAAGTATGGAAAGATGCTATGACGGAAGAGTATCAATCTATTTTGAAAAATGATTTATGGGATATAGTACCTAGACCAAAAGAGAAATCTATTGTCTCTTCCAAATGGCTCTTCAAAATCAAACATGCTGCTGATGGCAGTATAGAGAAACACAAGGCACACTTTGTTGCTAGAGGTTTCTCACAAAAGGAAGGTATTGATTACGAAGAAACATTTGCACCTATTGCCCGATACACCTCCGTGAGAGCAGTAATAGCTATTGCTGTAGCTAAAGGCTAGAAGATCCATCAAATGGATGTGAAAACTGCCTTCTTGAATGAGACCATTGAAGAAGAAGTCTTTCTAGAGCAACCTGAAGCCTTTGTGATACATAATGCAGAATCACATGTATGCAGATTGAAGAAAGCTCTATATGGACTTAAACATGCCCCCAAAGCCTGGTATGAAAGAATCGACAGCCATCTTTTGGGACTCGGATTTTCCAAAAATGATACAGATCCAAATCACTATTTTAAGGTAATTAAAGGTGATATGTTAATTCTAATTTTATATTTTGATGACCTGCTAATAACAGGAGAAGAGCACCTTATTACTCAATGTAAGAAAGACCTGGCTTCAAAATTTGATATGAAAGACTTGGGCATCTTACATTACTTCTTGGGGTTAGAAGTCTGGCAGAAATCAGATGGTATCATTTTAAATCAAGGAAAATATACTATTGATATTCTGAAGAGATTTGGGATGTTAGACTGTAGACCCATGTCTACACCTATGGAAACCAACTTACACAAGTTGAAAGAAACAGCAGCAGAATCTAAATTTGCAGATCCTACTCTCTATAGACAAATGATTGGATCATTAATGTACTTGGTTAACACCAGACTGGATATTTGCTATGCAGTAAATGCTCTAAGCCAGTTTATGTGTGAGCCTAAAGAAATACACCTTGTTGCTGTGAAGCATATATTGAGATACCTTCAAGGTACTATTGGTTATGGTCTTAAATACAAGAATGTCAATCTAGATTTACATGGATACTTTGATTCAGATTGGGCTGGAAGTGTAACCGATCGGAAAAACACATCAGGATGTTGCTTCAGTTTAGGATCGGCTATGATCTCTTGGATTAGCAGGAAACAGTCTTCAGTGGCACAAAGCTCAACAAAAGCTGAATATATTGCAGCCTCTATGGGAGCAAAAGAAGCAATATGGCTCTGGAAATTGCTTGTGGGATTATTCGGTGAGCCCTTGAATCCTACTATTATCCACTGTGACAATCAGAGTTGTATTAAGCTCTCAGTGAATCCAGTATTTCATGATAGATCAAAGCATATAGAGATTCCTTACCACTATGTGAGAGACATGGTAGAAAGGAATGTGATCCAGTTGGAGTATATTAGTACAAACGATCAAACAACAGACATTCTCACCAAGCCTCTCTCCAGAGTTAAAGTTGAACACTTCAGGAAGAAACTTGGTATGGTTGAAATGTAAGTTATTGTTGAGATTGAGACTCAAATTGTTTATTCTGTACTAATATATTTAAAAGATGTTTAATGTGTAAACTCTTTTGTCATGTGTGTGACTCCATGACGTTATGGGCCCTCACCCCTTGTGTACATTATTGAAAGGTGACGACCTTTCTGATATTCAACACTTGTATTTGACATTGTAAAGTGACGACTCTACTATGATTAGTTTCACTATCATGATGGATATCATGTGACTTGATATCCGTGGATATGTCATGGTAGTATCTCTTGGACATTTTGATAGATATCATGAGACTTGATATCAGTTGAAGATCATTATGATCCTTATGAGATAATCATGGTGGATAAATGTATCCGTGGATATGCCATGATTTATTATGGTAGACATCATGAGACTTGATGTCAGTGCACATACCATAATGAAGATGTGTTATGAAGAATGTCATGTGACTTGACACTCTTAGAAGCATACCATATCTTCTGATATCACGAGTAAGTTGATATCACGATATACTTGGTTAGAGTTATCTTCCCTAGCTAAGAGGGAGTGTTGAAATAAAGTAGCTTCGGTTAGATATAAATGATGATTGAATATATTCATTATCATCATTTATATATATATCGAAATTGCTACATCCCAAGTATATATTCGATCTGCATTTAGAGGTCATTAATTGCAGATTATTGGCATTTCATGTTTCATATAAGATCCCAATCAAGCATCATTATCGGCGATCATTTCCAGATTGGATATCAATTATTTTGTGCAAGATAATGTCAGATCGAACTTAGTAAACATTTATGTTTATTAAGCAAACTAACACTGACTGATGATCAGGTGTTTAGTTAAGACGGAGGGGCACATCCATGAGAGACGTCCCATCAAAATCAATTAATGTTCTGCTCTTGTAGATCGTATACCATAAAGAAACTCAGACTTGCGAATTCTTAATCAGTATTTTCAATATGGATTTGGCTTAACTTCATATCTATCAAGTTCAATATTCTGGTAATAATCTGAGAGTAATTTAATCTTTATTCAACAATTGTCATGAAAACTATGCTCATCATAGATGTGTGTGGACTGTGTGATTGTCCTTACTGACATAAGTGTCCATGATTTGAAAGAATAATCCTCCTGCACGCTAACACTGTCATAACAGTCTTCATGCTCAATAACAATCAAACACAAAACTATCTGTACCACAAATCTGAAATATGGACCTGTAACTGAAACCAAATGGTGCCTCACAAGCTCCTTGAAAAACTATCACTCATTGTGATTTACATTGCTCTCTACTAGACTGTCATCACCATTTTTCCCTCCATTCATTGTCATAGCAGGTTTGAAAACACTCAATGTACTGTCATAACTGACCTTTAGAGGACTGTCATTTAATCATTTGAAGTCACTGATCTTTGTCTTGCCTTTTGAGTTTAAATGGACTGCACTTTTGATGACTTTATAAGACCTCACTGTCATCTGTGCTTTAGTTTTCACTGTTACTATTGACTCATAGGTGCTTCGAATCACAGTCATAAGGGCTCTTCACAACATCCACTACCCATACTGTTGGCAAGATCTTAGTACACTGCCCATTGACAAGTTTTCATCATTTATTCCTTACATGACTCTTGACAACCCAAAGTCTTCTTCAATGCTATAGACTGTCCTCATTGATTGTACACAAGAATAATCTCATCTTCACGATAGACAGACATCTGGTTGGGTCCACACAATTTAAAGGCTTTCCTTCATTAAGCAAAGATTGCTCATTAACACATAGGATCACAACATCATCCTCCATGGATTCAACTGGCTTCTTGATCTTAACACCATGATTGCTAATGGGTCTTTAAAATCTTTTCTTTAACTCACCATCATCACTTTGCTTATTAACACAGTACATAAGCCCGTCCTTAAATTTTTAAAACTACTGTCCTGTCATATAGAATTGCATATCATTGTATGGGCTTTTTGCTCCACAAACTTCTCCTTCATAGCTTGTATTATGGACACTGAGACCTACAGATGAAGAAGCATCAATGTCTTTCTCATTTCCATGTTGTGTACTCTCATTGACATGTGTATCTTCCCATGAATATACATTCTTTACATGACTGTTATGGCAGAGAGACTATTCTTTGTCTAACTTGGACTGTCTATTCATTAGCCTTTTTCGATGTCTTGACCTCCATACTCTTGCTGTCCACTTGTATTGGTAGCTGCTTAAGACTTCTAGATTTATCTATTGGAGGCCCTTTAGATCTTCATACGATATCTCTTACTAGCTACCACTAACAACTGCCACTATAATTGGGGACTGAACGGTTAAACTATTGACTATATTCTCATGCATCCTTCTTTCACATGATTATCATAAAGGTATCATGACAACGTCATTGTCCTTTGCACAGATTTTTTACTCTTCATTAATCCTCCATGGACTGAACTTTATAAAATGCAGTCTCCATGGCTGTCACTGTTCATTTGCCCCTTTCATGGTCTTTTTCACTTTGTTATCATTGCATAGATCCCACATATTAACCTCCTTCCATGTCTTGACTGTGAGTTGTGTCATGAGGTTAATGGTGACTGTCTTTCAAGGTATCCAATAGCAATGCCACTGTTCTTTTGCTTTCCACATGACTGTAATTATTCTTGTAAGTTCTTTGGATTTCATAATTTTGATAATGAATTGTAGTAATCTCAAAATTGAGTGACATAAGGTAATGCATATGTGTTGTTGGGTTGCAATACCAGTAACCAATCCCATACATTTGATACATGATCAAACTTTTATGTAGCCTTGGACTTTCTGCTTCTACTCTGAAACAACCAATCTTGATTATCCAAATCAGAGCAACCTTGCTTTGGTGGTACACTGTGAAAATATTTTAAATTCAAGATATGTTCATCTGCCCTGCTCCTTGAAGAAATAGCGTCAAAAACTACAGTAGTACAATGTGAAGGCCTCAATAAAATGTGGAGTTGTCTTGCATTCTTTCACACCATTCCTTTCACAATCCCTGCCAGAAAGTGATGCAAAGAAAACTGTACTAGTAACACAATTTTGTAGAGTAGCAGTGCTTGCCTCCTAGACTCTACTCCCAGGTTTTGCATCCAACAACCACTTCATTTCCCTCTTTCTTGCCCTGTGCATTTCCCATGATGATGCAGACCCATATTTAGAAGTGTGTGGAGCTTCCACTATATGTAGAATCCAATCAATAATTTCAATTTGTGCTATTATCAAACCTTGCACAAGAATGACATGACTAATTTTCATGGCAGGGACTGTCATCACCATTGCATGTTTTCCTCGCACGACATTGTACTCTTCCATTTTCAACACTATAGAGGACTGTCCTTTCAATTTACAAGGTGGCTGTCTTTTTTAGATTACCTTACTTGTCAAACTCACCATGTGTTGGCTTTCAACTATTCCCTCTTTGTTGGCAATCCTCCAATAAACCAAAACTCTGCATGGGGAAATATTTTGTCCCTGATAGTTGAGCCAATGTCATAGTTATGATTTATCAAAACTTGAAGCTACTCAACAGTCTCTTCATCAATGCTTTCATCCTCTTCTAGAACTTGTGGTATATCTCCTTCACCACTAAATTCATGTAATAAGTGTTTATCTCAAAGTAAAAACAACCCTAAAACCTTTTGGATCTTCTATTCCACTCCACTTGATATCCTTTAGATACTTTAGATCATTTTCATCTCAGTCAGTTATCTGCACTGCAAGAACCTCATTTGTCTTCATTGCTGTCAGCAAAATATCAAGAAATCCGTTCTCTTCTTGATTTCTATTTTATTTGACTGCACTATACATTCATCTACACACTGTCACCTGAACTCCCGGCTTAATGAATATTCTGTCATCTAATAAGACTGTTCTCTCTGATGGCATCTGAAACTTAGCAAATATTCATTATTTTCTCCACATTCTAGGGTTAGAATTGGTATTCCTCTAATATTCTCTATGACTGCAATAGATGACAAGACTATCTAGGGTATCAAAGGCATAACATCCCTCCAGAAAATTAACCCCTGGCATGGAATATCACAGGTTTTATGACTGTTGTATATTTTCTGTTTTGTGTGCTCTAGTATTGAGTCTTTAAAGGCATAGAGAATGATAAATAGGACCCACACCTTGAAAATGAGAACTTAACTAAATCCCTACAGCCGTCTCTTCATACATATAGCATCTGAGAAAAGAACGTGCTGATCTAGAGGGATAGTGATAGCTGTCCTGCGTACCTTGTATTCTATGTATGATGCATTCTTTCTTCAACACATTTCTTTGGTTGACTCAGTCTTTTGCAATCTGGAGGTGGAGGTCTGCAACATGGAGGAATACCCTTTTTGATAGACTAAACACAGAGAAGCTGAAACACTAAAACAGACACACAGATTTACTCAACATGTGCTGCTGCACGTTTCTATTGCTTACCAATCGAATTATATTAGTCCTCTTTTATAGAGGAGTTCAGAAATTACAAGAAGTTTATGGACAGGAGGAACCAACATTTGGCATTTAATGGCTTCACCTGTTTCCTATTGGTTAGGTATTAGAAATCTCCAGAACATGTTTAGCTGATAAAATTCACTAAAACATTCATTTAATACAGTTACCCATAACATTTAATGTTTGCCAATGTGGTAGAAATTACTCTTACCAACAAAACTCCTATCTCTATGCATCAAGCCACATTTCTCTCTTATCACCCAGCTGCAATGTGGGTCCACAACTGTATGTTGCATCCTTGCTTCCTCGAGCTTCCTTCAATGCCAACTACCTGAAACACTAAAGCTTCTCATGCTACATGGGTAAAGAAAAACTGAAAAACATCCTTTCCAGCACCAAAAGACTTGGTCAAATTTTCATTCTCCTTTTCTTATTTTCCCTTTTTTGCCTTATTACCATGCTTTCACTTAATTTTTTTTCAATTTTTACAAGACATTTTTTTCCCTGTTAACTTTTATGAGACATTTTTAAATGAAAATACAATAAAAATGCCTTTAGTAAAAGTGCTTTTGCTGATGTTTTGACAAAACTATCAACATATACAATATGAACAAAATTGCATTTGCAAAGCAGTTACTAGTCTATATGGGTGATGTGGTTAGAGGAAGAGGATTAAGTGTTGATCCAATAAAACTTGCGGCTATATCCAATTGGTCCATGCCTAAGAGTGCTATGGAAACAAAGAGGTTTGATGGTAAATTTAGTATATGAGGAAGTTCGTTCCTCCGATCTCCACTTAGCACCTTTACATGCCATTGTAGCTATTGTTAAGAGCTTTCTTTGGGATAAGGGACACACTTATGCTTTTGATTAATTGAAATGTAAACCATTTTTGTACCATTGCTTGCTCTTTATAATTTGAAGCAGCCGTTTGAGTTTAAAATGGATGCAAGTTAGCATGCTATAGAGGCAATTTCATTGCAAGGAGGTAAGTCGGTTTGCTATCATTTTGAAGTTTTTTCTAAAATTGTAAGAGAATACCTTGTTTATAACAAATAAATGTATGCATTTGTACAATCCATTGAGAGATTCAAACATTATTTTGTTGGGTATAGAGACATTTGTTCATATTGAGCACAAGCCCTTTCAATATTTGCAAACACAAAAATTATTGCAACAAGAAAGTCGTAAATTGATGGAATTTCAACAATTCCATTTGGTGATAAAGTACAAGAAGGGAAGCATGATTGTGGTGTTAGATATGCAATCTAGGTCACCAATTGCAAAGCAAATTTTAGCTTTGCTGACAATTTCACATTTTGAACCCTTCACTAAAGAGGTTTATGAGGAAGAATATGCTCAAGATATAGATATTTGGGGAGAAATATCAGCAGTTGAAGGCAAAAGTAATAGATGTCGAGGACAAAGCTGAAAAATTGGTAGGTTGCTCTATAAGTTTTAATAAACTATGTGCGCCAATGGATAAAACACTTTTATTCATGAGGGAAGCACATACCTTGAAAATTAAACAAACCATGGCTTATTTGCAAAGATATGCTTGTCAGCTCCAAATGTTGTAATACCCTTTTCTAGATGATAGCATGAGTGAATGATCATATGTAGAAGGAATAAGTATGAGTAACTATATGTATGTGTTTTGTATTGTTTTCTTGGTAAATGAAAAATAAATTCTTATATTTTAGGGATCTTCCTAATTTTTAGGAGGTGGGGCTGGGTTTTGAGTGGCCTTGGTGATCTCCTTAGATGTGTTCTATTCTACCTTGGCTTTCATTTGGTATAATTTTGAGTTGTATCAAAGATTTTATTGGGTGATTATGATTCAATCATGGTTCTAAGTGGTCTAATTTTACCTTTTAGGCTGCATTTAAGGAGGAACACTTTGGATAGTGGCATGCATATAGTTGTTGGATTTGGCTTCAAGTTTTATGAATTGATTTTCCAACACTTTAGGTATTGAAGGTGCCAATCTCAAGTTACGGTGTGATCTTTGTGTAAAGGTCTAGTATTTGTACACTAAATGAATTTAATTCAATTTCATATGATTAGATATATTACACTTATTACTTGAGACCCAAGAAAGGACTCTAATGTTTAAGGTTATGGCGTCTAATAGTAAAGGAGATCAATTTTAATATATCTAATGTATTAAAAGGGGTTTTGGTGGCAACGTGAAAAAGGGAGTGATTAGATAAAAAGGGGGTTTTGGAGAAAGCAATTCATCTTTCGGCATTTTGAAATAAAAACCATTCTATTCTTCTTGGGTGGCTATGTAATAGTATAAGCTTGCACATTTGAAGACAGAAACCTTCAAATTGTAAAGTGAGAGTGCATAGCTCTTTGATTTCAGTGGACAGATTTGTAAGGGTTTGTATTGGTGCATTTAGAGGGATTTCATTTGGAGTTTGTGACTGGTTTGTCTAGGGTTGCTTGGGAAAGTTTATGAACAGATTTGTATCAACAAACAGCCTACTTTTCTTTGAAGTAATTCTCTATCATTTATTGGATGCAAATACTAGGTGCTTATGTTTCAGTTCACTGTATTATTTATACTTATGTAATTTTCCTTGCATTGTATCCCATTGAGGTAAACAGAAAAATTCAAAAATAAATTACTGCTGTTTAGAAATTTTTATGTGTTGGAAGTTTGCTTATAGTTTTGGAATTTTCATTTTAGAGTGTATTTTGGATAGGGGTTTTTACAAACGCATCTCAGAATCTGTTAAGAGGATGAAATTAATGATGCACAGGCAAGCAAAAAGTTAGGAAAGAAGGTTGTACAGGTCCTTAAGTGCAGCTATTAGACCATGGGAGACATCCTGGATTTTATGGGAGGTCTACTTATGTCAAAGCATTGACTTGACTACTCGTATGGTGTTGTAGATGGATTCAACAAAATGTGCCTTTGATTCTATTGAAGAAAACAATAAAAATGCATGAAATAGATGAGTTATTCTTTATTAATGTTTTGGGTGCAGTTTGGTTCGCCCAATCCTATTGCATTAGACAAAGATTCAAGGTATTTTGGGAAGTTTTGAATCACATTTTGGAGTATATACAAAGCTGAAAAGAAGCCCCAACCTTCAATCCTTGAACTGATGGGTTAAGATGCCAAAACAATAAACATCCAAGGAAGTGTGATGGGTTTTTGGCATATAAATGACATTCCTGTCAAATGGCAGTTCATACATCCACCAACAAGTCACCTTTTGTAGCATGTGAGGGTTATTTTCCTGCTAATCCACTTTCTCTTGCATTGTAATAACAAAAAAAGAGAAAAACTAGACTCAAGGTGATAAGAGCAATGGAAATCATTGAGAGGATTATGCAAATCAATCTCAAAGTGCAGAAACAATTGAAGAAGTCTCAAGCCAAGTATGATCAACACCATGAAGAACAAATTCAAGGTGGGAAACAATGTTTGAATGTATTTGAGCATAGAGAGACTCAAAGGTCAATTTGGGAAGCTCAAACCCAATGAGATAAAGTGTCTTTCATTATCTTGGAGCAAGTTGAAGAGAATGAATTATTTAACTAACTCTCATTCATGAGAATGCACGTAGTAGTCAATTGTGAGAAGTTGGACCTATGTGGTTGTCTATGTTGGATTAAGAAGTAGAAGAATGACATGTCTTGGATGCTCAAAGAGGGATGGAAGGGAACATAGTGTTGCAGAAGGTTATAGAAACTGGAAGATGACCGCAAGTATCTTGGGAGGTCGGGATCAAGGATAAACCATTGAGACATGCGAATTGGTAGTCCAAGGAGGAAGCGGAAGAAATCTTAACATATCTCTTAGACCACTGATCTTTTGAGGTACCCAAAAACCTCCTAAATGTTGATTATGATTCATAAAGAAAGAGAATATGAATTGCTCCATCAAAAAACCAAAAATTCTATCAAAAATAGAGAAGGATCGAAAAGCCTTTTACATAGTTACAAAATCTCCAGATATAGTAGGGAGTAGTTGTTGCATTAGTATCATGGCAATTTTTCTGTAGCATGAGAGATGCACATCTGTCAAGTGGTTTTTCCTGATGCGTGTGGTACTTTTTCTCATTTTAAATAAAAATAAGAGTAAAGGTAGAAACATATGTCTCTTCAAGTTTCTTGGCATTTGGAGCTCCTTTAGAGCACAAAAGGACACCCCTAGTAATCCTATTTGTAAGACATATGATGACAATTGTAAATCATATGAAGTAATCATATGAAGGAGTGGAAGTTGTTAGTCGAGTGAGTATACCATAGGAAAATTGTTTGTATTATGTTGTATTTGATGACTTCGTAATTTCCTTGGCAAAAGAATTACAGGAAGTTTACAATTGCTAACTCTAGTAGGTTTAAAATACCTTGGGGTTTCTAGGTTAACTTATCTTAGGTGAATCTTGTTGTATTTGTTATTTCTATTTTGCTTTTTTGTTTTGTCTTAGCCAACCACTGTCTTACTTACATTTTAATTGATG
The DNA here is from genome assembly GCA_007115665.2 of Sequoiadendron giganteum. NCBI lineage: Eukaryota > Viridiplantae > Streptophyta > Pinopsida > Cupressales > Cupressaceae > Sequoiadendron > Sequoiadendron giganteum. Next base: position 562,040,323 of record CM021107.1, on the reverse strand, counting down.
TGAATTTGAATCTTAATCCATGTTAATAAAGACATCTGTAAATTTCCAGCAAGCATTGAAAGTTGAGAGATTATTGATCACCCTGTTACATTATGATTGTCCAAAACATGCTAGTGATTAGAGCCATTAGAATACTGTAATAAACCTCATCAAATAGTAAATATTAAAAATCAATGATTCCTCATAAAATTGGTATTTATTAAAGAGCATTTATTTTCACTTGTTTGCCACTGTACTCATTCTGAAGATGGGTTCCATAGATGAACTCCGACCCTCAACGATAATAATCAGAGACGCAAGGATCCAAGAGAACCCAAATGTAAATTGCACAAACACATCATAATATTCTCTCTCTTATAGCCAATACTCAATGATGCATGGGTGCATCTTTAGGTCAAGGTATATCTAATGGTTTTCTTTTTTTTTTGCAATTGGCTAATATTTCTCAATTTTTTGAATTATGAAAAGTTTCAAAGAAACATTAGCCAAGGTTTGATAAAAAAATGAGATAATTGTTAGACCTGCTAAAATATATAAATATATATTTTTCTATTAGATTGATAATTGAGCATTAGATATATCCTAAGCTTGGGGTAAAACAATATACTATAGCAATTATCTTCATCCATACTATCAAAGTCTTGCACAATTTAGTACTCCCTCAAATAAAAACTACCACTTATACATCAGGATACAATCAAGTTTCCTTAACTACAGTCTAAACAAGATATTACTTAAAACCACATTATTTAGTTAAAGTTTTCAGGTCTTTGCAACACTAGTCATCTCTGTGTCAAACATATCATTCAAGTTATTATGAGTAGTCAATGGCATAATTTGATCCAGAGCAACAATATGAGGGTCTTTGACTTAATTTGTTTCACAAGTTTTGTCAACATCTTCCTTCTTGTCACCTATTCCTTAAGTTATGCAAATGCCTATAAGCACTAGAACCCAGTCCTTGGGGCATGGAAGATCAGTGGTATCATGTGTGGTAACACCATTTTCAGCAAGAATCAACTTGTCTTTTTTTAATCTTTTGCAAGAAAAACAATCTTTACACCTGCAATTCTCGTCTACATCATCATTGTTATAAGGAACATAGTCGCTTTATATAATTAGTTCTTTACACTTGTACATCTCTGCCTTCACAAAATCTTGAGAGCCACTCCTAGAACCACTACATAGCCTTTTAGCCAAGGGTATTGTTGGCGTTTCAATTAGCACCTCTGGAGTGCTTATTGGAAACAGACAACTATTGCAAGTGTGTTAGTATATTCTCTTCGGAGTATATAGAGGAAGATCTCTCTTTGCTGATTATTTCTATGTAAAAAATGGGGCGTACTAAGATTCTTATCTTTTTTACTCAGCGGTAGGACACAAGGGCGCATAAACACAATGCGTTGTAGCTAAATTTTTTCTTTGGTTTCCATAGATTCTCAACTACAACTAACTAGCTTCTAGACTATCCTACCTCCTCAAGATAAACAAAGCATGAGGGCATAGGAGCGAAATGGATGGGTTGGATTACTTGAACCCTTCGTCTCAGTGGAATATGGCCGAGGCTCTGAACTCTCAGATATATACCAAGATAAGGTTTGATGCAAGTAAACACTCTATACAGTAGGCTGGATTTGAGACTTGCCAAGGAGGACGAACCCCTGTTCGAGGTATAGGCTAGGAAACAACTTATTGGAAACAACAAAGTACGATGATTTGGCTAATAGGATTCTCGAGGAGGTGATGACACCTGTCCAAAGTGTAGGCTAAAAGACAACTCATTATTTACAACATTACACGATAATGATCAATAACAAAATATCCAAGGAGGTGACGATTACACGATAATGATCAATAACAAAATATCCAAGGAGGTGACGAAACCTGTCAGAGGAGGAGATTGAAACAACACACTATTGAAAACAAGACTTTGAAAGAACTCAAGTATTTAGTGTCATGTCCCCAAAATGATAACACATCAAAATGCAAATAAATAATAATAATAATAATAATAATAATAATAATAATAAAATACATATTAACAATTTAATGCCATTATATTCTAGTGTTGAAATAAGAATCATTGAAATACAAATAAATAAAATAAATATCAAAATAAATAACTACAGTTCATAGATAACATTATAGTTATAAAATCATTATTATAGAAATACAAAACATAACTAATTAAACTGCTAATTGTAAATGATTATAAATAAAATATTCACAAAGAAACAATATAAAATAATCAAACTTGAAATATTTAAATAAATATATTAACAACTAATAAAATAACCGATTCCTCTCAAACAACAAAAATCCTAAGCAATTACTATATTTAAAAGAATAAATAAAAGCAACAATCCTTATGAAATATTCCGAGCCAAATTTTTTCAATTTCCAATTACAGTGAGCAAAGCAACACACATCCATTAGGGTTAGCACTTAAACCAAACGATGCAGAATTCAACTCTAACCAAGAATGCGCCAGATGACGACGAGCATATGCTCAAAGGATCTCAAAGCAATGCTGAATAAATAACTCTAACCAAGAATGCGCTGGATGACGACGAGCATATGGTCAGAGGATCCCTATCTTCTATTATGCTGAAAGTAAACTCAACACCCAGAATGTGCTTTCAAACCCGGAGTGGGAATGGAGCTACCATAGGGCGGAGATGTAAGATATTACAATGCAAATCAAAGTAAATAGGCGGCAAGCCAGCCTCTTCCACTAATAGTGGGAAATATAATAAAGAGCTTACAAATGTGAATATTGGCTGGTTAGTACTACTAACAGCCTTACAATGTAATATATCTCCTGCAAGCACGATGGATTATAGTGATAATCAAACTGCTGAAATGTAGAGCTAGTCCAGAATGATTAATATGACTAAATATGACTAAGACAGACAATCCCAACCCTATTAATAATTTTACTAAGTTTGATATGACAGATCTGCAGTTAAAAATGGTGAAACCAGCAACTCCAGAACTCACTTAAATACTCATATCTCTCTCAATACTCACTCATTTAACTTGAAATCAGTTGCAAAACATTCTAATGATGATGACAATGAAGATGGATCACAAAAACTTCTCACAAAGACCCCTATTTATTTTGCACGACTTCCAAGCACTTACAAAGTGAAATTGCCTACAAGCAAGGGCGATTTACTTTAGATAATTCATAGACTTCAAATAAAATTCTGGAAACTTGCACATATGGTCGCCCTACATAGGAAAATAGATTGGAACAGTACCCAGAACAATATTATTTTTGTTTCTTGAGTTGTGAGTGAAAACAACCTATAGCCATACAAACCAGCAACTCTAAAATTGACAGAAAATACAATAACTCAACTACAGAGTGTGGGAAGAACCAACTACAACTAAACCTCTCAACTAGTTGCTATCTTTCAAGCAAGAAGAAGAGCCAAGCTAGGAGGCTTTCATTCCTCGAAGTAGTCCCAAAGCCATTCCGGCAGCATAACAATGTCATAAACATAAGATAATCCAAAAGAAGAGAAGGAACCTCCTTTATAGAATGAAGAGAAGACTCCGAAGGCTTTTAGAAAGTGCGCCCTAATCCCAATCTGCTTTTAGGTTTAATCTTTGACCAAAACCCTTTCTTCAAAATGGCGTACCTTCCTTGAGAGATATAAATCACTTCTTTTTTTTTTATAAAATATAAACTCCTTCAAATAGGCGTCCATTTTCCCTTGAGCAATTATAAACTTTAGAAATATAAAAATATTTCCTTCATGAGAAGATACCCCTCAAAGTCCCCTTCTTTAAAACAACTGTTAAGTTATATCACTAGGCCAAGGGGTATTTTTTATAATAAAACATTTTGACTTAAAATAACTTATTTCTCCAAAATGAACCCCTTAAGCCAAAAATGAGAATTACCCAATGAACTGCCAGACGAGGAAAGTCGACTGAGCTGACGCTGACTGGACCACTGCTAAAAATAGAATTTACTAAAAATAGTAAATTCCTTAAGGTGCTCAGAATGCCAAGGAAAACATACCACTGCAACGCTCTCTGAAAACCCAGAAGGAAACTAGAATCCAAACACCCAAACTCCAACAAGCAGAACCCTGAATCCTCAAGAGAACCCACCAAACAGTTGGAAACCCTAATTCTGCCTCTGACTAGCTGACAGCACCCCGAGAATAGGCCATCGATCATTGAGAAGTGCAGTGCTAAAAATGGGGACATTACAGTCCGCCCTTCCCAAAATTGCTTGTCCTCAAGCAATACCACCACAACTCCAAAAAAATTAAGATTGATCCATACCCAAACAAGTATGATCCCAGGTTCCCAAATCCGTCTTAGGAAGGACCCACCATGCCGATGCTGCACTACTCTGATCACATCAGTGAAAACATCATGCCAATGTTGCACTACCCTTCCTTGTAACTCCAAAGTGTTACCATCCATGTTACCCAAACTGAAGGATCTTAAAGGACTGAGATCAATATCATACAACATCTCAAGTCCACGATGCCCCGAATCAACAGTATCAACCACACCACTGTTAATCATAATTCTAGGCACGAAGAAAGATAGGATATTCAACTCAAAATCAATCTCCTCAGCATACCTCCACGAAGTCATGACTGCAAATGTGACATCTTCCAATCTTCTTGCAAGGAGGAAAGCAATCCTTTGCAAGAGCTCAACAAATTCATACTCCAGTCTCCTCATGGAGCTACTATGCACCAACTGAATTATATTGACACCCCCAAGAAGACTTCTAATCACTCTTACAGTTCCAACTCCGAAAGTCTCAGAATGAAAAGCCAGAGCATGTGGAAGTTCGCTGTCCCGAACCAGCAATGAGAGTAAACTAACAAAGTTAACATCACAAACCTCCAAAGTGGCCGGAAAATAAACTAGAGCAACCTCCAACTGAAAACTACCACTTCTTAGACCAAAAGTGAAGAAACCACTCTCTTGAATGCAAGAAACTCCACATGTAAGGTGGCTGGTCTGCCTCCAACCAGCAAGCTCGTGTCTCAAAATTGGCCCTTGTGTCAACCGAAAGTCACTCCCAAGAGCAATCGATCGTTCATCCCTCCAACCCATACTCAAAATTTCTCTCCAATCCATTTGTTGATGAACAAACGGAACCATCAAGTGGCTGAAAAAGAAGGGAACAATACCAAAAAATTTGGAAATTGGCTCCTTATCCCTCCAAAAGTTCTTCTTTCCACAAGCAATAGGCTCCATCAACCCATGTTGAGGATCCCAAGCATGGATACCCAACTGAAAAATATTTTCAACACATTGCCAAGAAATCTCAACGCATCTCCAAGTGCTAGTGAGAACCGAGTGCATTCTTACGAAACTGGTGTCCCCTTGAAGCTCAACCATGAAAGCTTCAACCACATTGGAGAATGTAACATAGAATGACTTCAGATTCGATTCCCAAAACTGACTAGTATGAGCCCAAACATCATTCCACCCAAAGGATGGATTGTCAAGAGTGCAAACACCAAGTTCTAGTTCATCATTCTCCCATTCCTCCTGAGTAGTAGGTCTGAAATCATCACTCCTTGCTGCTGTAATGAAGATACCAGCAGCTACCACGACTTGTCTCATCAACATCTTGATGTCATAGATGTTGAAATTTCCTCGCTTCGACTCCTCCCATATGGAATCTTCACCCTTGAGCCCACTTATGCATTCATTACTAATCAACAGACGTGGCACTTCCTCATCACCTTCTTCAAAGAGAGGATTGTCATAAATTTGAAAGTTATTCCATCCATCTTGCTGATCCAAATCTGCACTTGTAACTTCAGTCCTTCTTGTGAGACCTTCAAGGTCAAACTCTTCTCGAAGACTATCAAGCTCACAAATTACTTGCTTGATTTCTTCGGCTTTATGTGCATTCTCTTGCTTTGTGAAAATTTTGAAATCAACAAACTGATTTCCTACCTCCATTAATGCCATTTGAGTTTCTTCCAACGTAGCTCTTGTTGATTCAAACTCCAGATAAAGTTCATCAAACTTCCTCTCTCTATCTTGAAAAGCACAAATGGTCTTCTTTGCAACTTCAAGGGCGTGATCACGATCTTCAACCAAGTGCATGTACTCGAACTTCAAGGTTACCAAAGAGCTTCTAATACATTGCAGATTGGGAAGAGCAACTTCATCTTTCACTCCTCTTTGTCTCTCTTCAAGCTGAGCCTTCCAGTACAACCCTTCAACCAAGCCAAGTGTGTGATCAAACAGGGATATAGCTTGCACTTCCTTGTCAACGGATACCTTGAATTGTCTGTCCCAATCATGAGAATTCAAAGATGATGAACTGCTGATAGGCTGCAACTGAAAATCAGAACCTTGTCCCTTGTCTTTGCTGCCCTCATTGCTGCTCCAACATTCATGAACTCCACCATTGACTAGAGGAGAATGCTTATTGTCATAAAAAGCATCATACTTCACAGATTCTTTGACCCCAAGTTTGCAATCAGCTTCTTGAATTGGTAAATCAGCCTTGTGTTCTAAAACCATTTAAAACCTTCCTTCTTCAAGAGCCATAAGGTCTTCTAGCTCTTCATCCACCTCTCCATCTTCTTGATCAAAGGCTATGACAGCCCCTAACTTGAATGAAGAATCATTGAATGTTGTTCTGAAAGTTTCGGAAGTAACAACATCCTCCTTGGTGGCTACAACCAACTTTTCCTTCTGTGGCCTTCTCATAACTTGCAATGCAATCTGATTTTTGTTCTTCATCAGGATCAAAGGGAAATTCATCCCACAAAGGTTCTCTTTCATACCTTGGTGCCAACACACCTGGATCCCAAATGCTAGTGGGTTGATTAGGATGATCAACCGTAAAAAACTTATCATGCTCCCTTTGTAGTGATGACTCTTTGAATAAGTCAAGTCCCAAATCACTTAAGCTGATATCATCAAAAATATTTCTTTCCCATGGTTTGGTTTGCTGGTCAAACCCAAGTCCAATAACGCCACCACGGAAATGGAGTGAAGAACCTTCTATACTTGCTGTTTTGAAAACTTCACCATCCCTATCTTCTTCGGGACCTTCATGGAAAAGTATGTCGCCAAATTCTTCATGTGGAACTTCTTGGGAAGCTGGGTCAGCAACAAGAAGAGAATCCTTCTTCATCAAATCTTCAAAATGAGTATGCATGAAGTCATGGGATTCACTTCCAATATCATTAATATGTCCTTCCTTTTCTTCAACGAACTCATCGCAAACAATAGTCCTACGAAGCCGATCTTCATTACTTCCTATTACATGCAAGTCAAGGGAAGTATTATGGGACTCTACCCTTAACTCTACACTTGCCAAGGTATCCTTATCGAACTCACGTTCATTTTGATGTGATATGTTTACCTTGCTTGTGCCATCTTCACTGCTAGATGACTGATTTTTCTCTTCAACTTGCATATTTGTGGGCTGCAATTCACAAATAGGCTCTTCATCTTCTTCCTTCTTTGATTCTTCAACCAAAGCTTGTTCTGCTTCCCTTTTTAACATTTTCCTAATGTGGTCCACCATCTCCGACTTTTCAGGCTTCAGAAACGCCACACAATTCAAATGGGCATCAAATGAAACATTGTACTTATAATCATCTGGCATGTTTTGATATTGCTCACGGAGTTTGGTAGCCTCATGTTCACATTGTCTTTTATACTGTTTAGCATATTCAATGAAATCCCTCACGACAAAACTAACCTTTCCTTCCTCAGATACCATAGTTGAATCTGACTTCTCACGATCCCTGGACCTTAGAAAACGCAACTTCTTTGAAACTTCTGAAAGCTAAACTGAACTTTGTTCTGACCTCAGGTGTAGAAATTGATTTCTCTGTCATTCAACTATCAACTGAACCTTGATGGGCACAGGATGGCAGGATGCATGGCTCTGATACCACTGAAATATTCTGAGCCAAATTTTTTCAATTTCCAATTACAGTGAGCAAAGCAACACACATCCATTAGGGTTAGCACTTAAACAAAACGATGTGGAATTCAACTCTAACCAAGAATGCGCCAGATGACGACGAGCATATGGTCAGAGGATCTCAAAGCAATGCTGAATAAATAACTCTAACCAAGAAAGCACCGGATGACGACGAGCATATGGTCAGAGGATCCCTATCTTCTATTATGCTGAAAGTAAACTCAACACCCAGAATGTGCTTTCAAACCCAGAGTGGGAATGGAGCTACCATAGGGCGGAGATGTAAGATATTACAATGCAAATCAAAGTAAATAGGCGGCAAGCCAGCCTCTTCCACTAATAGTGGGAAATATAATAAAGAGCTTACAAATGTGAATATTGGCTGGTTAGTACTACTAACAGCCTTACAATGTAATATATCTCCTGCAAGCACGATGGATTATAGTGATAATCAAACTGCTGAAATGTAGAGCTAGTCCAGAATGATTAATATGACTAAATATGACTAAGACAGACAATCCCAACCCTATTAATAATTTTACTAAGTCTGATATGACAGACCTGCAGTTAAAAATGGTGAAACCAGCAACTCCAGAACTCACTTAAATACTCATATCTCTCCCAATACTCACTCATTTAACTTGAAATCAGTTGCAAAACATTCTAATGATGATGACAATTAAGATGGATCACAAAAACTTCTCACAAAGACCCCTATTTATTTTGCACGACTTCCAAGCACTTACGAAGTGAAATTGCCTGCAAGCAAGGGCGATTTACTTTAGATAATTCATAGACTTCAAATAAAATTCTGGAAACTTGCACATATGGTCGCCCTACATAGGAAAATAGATTGGAATAGTACCCAAAACAATATTATTTCTGTTTCTTGAGTTGTGAGTAAAAACAACCTACAGCCATACAAACAACCAACTCTAAAATTGACAGAAAATACAATAACTCAACTACAGAGTGTGGGAAGAACCAACTACAACTAAACCTCTCAACTAGTTGCTGTCTTTCAAGCAAGAAGAAGAGCCAAGCTAGGAGGCTTTCATTCCTCGAAGCAGTCCCAAAGCCATTCCGGCAGCATAACAATGTCATAAACATAAGATAATCCAAAAGAAGAGAAGGAACCTCCTTTATAGAATGAAGAGAAGACTCCAGAGGCTTCTAGAAAGTGCACCCTAATCCCAAGCTGCTTTTAGGTTTAATCTTTGACCAAAACCCTTTCTTCAAAATGGCGTACCTTCCTTGAGAGATATAAATCACTTCTTTTTTTTTATAAAATATAAACTCCTTCAAATAGGCGTCCATTTTCCCTTGAGCAATTATAAACTTTAGAAATATAAAAATATTTCCTTCATGAGAAGATACCCCTCAAAGTCCCCTTCTTTAAAACAACTGTTAAGTTATATCACTAGGCCAAGGGGTATTTTTTATAATAAAACATTTTGACTTAAAATAACTTATTTCTCCAAAATGAACCCCTTAAGCCAAAAAGGAGAATTACCCAATGAACTGCCAGACGAGGAAAGTTGACTGAGCTGACGCTGACTGGACCATTGCTAAAAATAGAATTTACTAAAAATAGTAAATTCCTGAGGGTGCTCAGAATGCCAAGGAAAACATACCACTGCAACGCTCTCTGAAAATCCAGAAGGAAACCAGAATCCAAACACCCAAACTCCAACAAGCAGAACCCTGAATCCTCAAGAGAACCCACCAAACAGTCGGAAACCCTAATTCTGCCTCTGACTAGCTGACAACACCCCGAGAATAGGCCATCGATCACTGAGAAGTGCAGTGCTAAAAATGGGGACATTACAGTCCGCCCTTCCCAAAATTGCTTGTCCTCAAGCAATACCACCACAACTCCAAAAAAATTAAGACTGATCCATACCCAAACAAGTATGATCCTAGGTTCCCAAATTCGTCTTAGGAAGGACCCACCATGCCGATGCTGCACTACTCTGATCACATCAGTGAAAACATCATGCCAATGTTGCACTACCCTTCCTTGTAACTCCAAAGTGTTACCATCCATGTTACCCAAACTGAAGGATCTTAAAGGACTGAGATCAATATCATACAACATCTCAAGTCCACGATGCCCCGAATCAACAGTATCAACCACACCACTATCAATCATAATTCTAGGCACGAAGAAAGATAGAATATTCAACTCAAAATCAATCTCCTCAACATACCTCCACGAAGTCAATAGAGGATATCGTGGCTGGAAGAAAGGGATCATGAGGGAGGGAATCAATATATTATTCATTCAACAAGTTGAGAAGGCAACATATGAAAATAAGGATAAAATATATTGTCAAGATTACACTTGAGCAGTAAGTTTAATACTATTTTAAATATAAATATGTATACATGTGGAAAATATATATAGAATATATATTTATATTTATATTCACGATTGTGCAATAATGATGCTTACAACAATTATTGAGCCTTATAAGTAATACGATCTTAGTATAAAAATAAATAGATTAACATTTATTTATATAAGTTTTTTATTCTATGATCAATCAAATGTAAGATTGAAGGAAGGCGATTAGGGAATAAAGAGTCATGGGAAGACACAACCGATCAAGTGATGTACTCACATAGCAATAATATTTAGCATATTTTGAATATGAGAAATAGATACGACTAATCTGATTATTGGTGTAATACTTTCTTTAGTATTATGATGATAATGATGTTGATATTGACTTAAGAGAATCAATGATAAATGCAAATGTATTTGATTGTTTAAAAGATTGTCTTCTCCGTGCTTGTACTCTATTAGGGAGGGTGAGCCATGGGTGAGTGGTGCCTAAAAACCCCCACTTAAGGATTTTGCTATGGCCATGGAGGGGTGGGGGGTCCCACTTAAGGATTCCGCTACGACCATGGAGGGGTGGTAGGCCTTGAGACCACTATGGACTTTATGGTTCCTTTCTTCTAATAGAGCAAGTGTCCTCCAAGGTGTTGCCATGAGTGGAGAATGTAAGTACTAAGCCGTTAGGAAAGGAGGATTGTGGTAGACAACCTCCTGTGCCTAACATGAGGGCTTCAGGGCGAATCTACCAATGACACTCCTCTTGCTTGTTAAATTGCAATTATGATTATGCTTATATTTTGGATATCTAGATATTAATGTTAATAGATAAATGTGTATGTGGAAATGTTGTTAATATGGTGAATGCAGATTTCAAACCAAAATTACTTCATTTAAAAGATAATTTAATTTGGAAAGAAGAAACCCTAAACCTAATCTACAAGCGAATTCTAGGGCAAACCGGGCAAGGGACTTTACATTTAGATCAAGCAAGCATGCACCATCTAATTTATTTTTCAAGTTTCTCCAAAGAATTACAAAGGTTGGGACAACAAAGGCACGCAATCATGCACAATTACGATCAACCAAGAAACTCTCATCCAAGAGTGAACAAATATGAACAAGCTAACTCTGGCAACAATGGTGCAACAATTTTGCTTAGCAAATAAAGGTTAAACAAATAATGAGCTCAAAGCTCTTATTTATAAAAACTCAAAGGAGTAGGCAACCCTAAAATCTCCTTAAGTTAACAATCAATTCTTTCCAATCAACACGATTTATTCGTATGACTAAAAGTAGGTGAGCAAGCAGTTAACTGGAAAACTACTTTAGTTAACTGAAAATAAACAAGAGTCAAACTGGGAGCCTACTTCAGTTGATTGACACCTAACTAAAAGTGAACTATAATTACGAGTGTGTCTCCAAATAAACATCCACCTTTAAAGGAGATCTGAGATCCATAAATCGTGGGAGTCAATTAGACATCCTAGATCAGTGGGATCTGACATGCATGATTTGTGGAGATCTGGAGTCAACTTGGAAAGGGGCATCAAGTTGACTTCAGTCGTATTTATTGCTATTTGGAGGGTAGGATGCCCTTCCTTGGTGCTTTACACCTCTTCGCCACTGGTCAACAAAGTCTCAATCCAGTCGTTGACCTCTTCGGCCCCCAAACAATTAATGTTTTTCAAGATGACTGCATGGCGTCTCAGCATTTTCTTCGCTTTTTGTAAGCGACTGCTGATAGTTTATGCATTGGGCAGCTGCTTCATCCAACTGGATAGACATGGTTGCAATTTTGGCTAACTTGCAACCATTTGGATCTTCAAGGAATGAACCACAAACGACGTCTTGAAACTGTCTTTGTACCATTCCCAACTCAATGTATTCTCCTCCCTCACGTTGATATTCTACTTGAGGGAAGGATACTACCAATGTTCTCACGAAGTTGATAATATTAGCGACAAAGTGTCTATAGTCAATCAGCTCCATTGAATTGGCATCACAGGCTCTCACCTTGTATGCCAATTGTTCTTTCCAATCAAAGAGATGGCGTTTGTTCTCAATGGTTGTAACTGATTGGTATGCTAGTTGTAGATCAACAACTGTTGCTTCCTCTCCTGGCCTCTCTTGAGCTACCCTCAAGTCTGATCGCTGGATCTTTGCTCGGAGTCCATGTGCTCTATCTCTCAGTTGATATGCTTCTGCCAATACACACCGCCCTCTGACAACAAAATCATCCACTTGACATCTCAAGTGTTTTCCGTATGTGATCAACTGGTGATGGTTTCTTTCTGCTGGGAGATCTAACAACTCTTGAGGCAAAGCCGAGGACTTGGGAGTGTCGTGCATTAAGCTAGAAATGTACATTCTTAATTGCCGGCTATCAGCCTTCAAGGCTGCTTTGTTTTGTCCATCCTTCGTCATCCTTTCCTTGACGCTCGCCGAGGATTTCGAGAAGGTTTGCCTCCACCTGTCAAGTGGTATTTCCAAGGTTCACCTTTGATAGAGTGAAATCTCCAACCCTCACATTTTGTATGTCTTTATCTTCAGGTGGGGCATCAATCTCTATGACAACCTCGTTCTTTGCATTCCTCTCTACATGTGTCTGCTTCTTTAACTTCTTAGGCGACATGTCTTGAGGGACATGGTCGAACTCTGTGAAGTCAAGGTGATAAGAAGGTCATTCCCTCTTCCTTCCAAGTGAGCTTTTTAGCTAGATAGAATCTCGGCTAGCCTCGCTGGAAGGAGGAACATAGGCCCCCTGAATGCTGGAAGAACGAGACTGTGCCGTGGCGAGTCCAAATCAATGGGACTTTGCGACCTCTGTGATGGTGGTGAAGATGGTAGCTTTGTTTCTATCACAGACACTATTTCTACTGCAACTGCTTTTGCTATGGGTTTCATCTCTACAGTGATTATTTCAATCACTAGTTCTAGTGCAGCTGCAACGTTCTCAACTAATTCATGTAAATTAGTGGTTGTCTTCACTTGTACCTCTTGCTGATTTGTACCAACAATTCCTTTTCTTCTCCATGTGCTCCCTGACATTCGTATTCCTTCGGGAAAGATGCTCATCTTCTTCTGTTTGGGTCTCTTCCTAGACGTGGAAGGTAGTGTAGACTGAACCATTGGCGGCTCTGATCGGGGAAGTACTACCTTCCTTGTCCTTTTACTGTCAAGGTAGAGTCGACTGTGTTAGACTACTCTACTAGTTCTTTCCTCGATAGATGTACTCTCTTTCGCGTACCAATCTACTTTGCCGAGTGGTTGTGCATCTACTTGATCTGCGAAGAAGGAAGAAAGAATGACTTCTTCTTCATCATCAGATAAGCTGTCGATGTCCTCTGACATGAAATTTGCAATCTGTGAGAGCTTGAATCTGCTGTAGTTCCTTCTTCTCACTTTGAACTCATCTTTGCAGTTGACCCAAAAATCCTCTATGAAAGATTCATGTGATGATCTTTGCTCGAGATGTGCTGCGAAGAGTCCTCTTGGATCATATGATGACCTTTTGTCAATGAGGTACTTGAGATTAAATCTCACTGTTTTCTGGCTCATCAACCGAGCATCGGTTGCAGTCTTGCATCTGTAGAGTCCCATCTAAATAGGAAAGTTTGCAGCCGACTTCTTCTTTTGGCGAAGGTAAGAGTGAACCTCGACCAATTGCCTCAGGAATTCCACGAACACTACCTTGTCTGGAGGATAGCGTGGCATCATGGCATCATGGCGAGGTGGCCATTGTAGCCGTACACGCGTATGTAGGTGAAAGTAGGGAATTGGATGAACCAATCCGCCTAGTCCACCATTTTCGCCTTGTCCACCATTTTCGCCTTGGCTGCTAGTGAAATACGCACGTGCATCTCATGGTGTAGCTTGCGCACGTTGTGCATGGTGAAAAGGTTGTTCATCTTCTTTAAGTGCCTTTCTGCTTGAGTAAACTCAAGGCGAGGAAAGTATTCTTGGACCTTCTGCACAACCAAGGTTCCCATAGTGTTTAGCATTTTGAAATCGCCTTGGAAGGCGATCAGGTACACCAGGTAGGAACACATGTGGAAACAATGCTCTTCTAGACACTTGGTAAATTGTTGGTGGAGCGTGTCACTGATTAGAGAGGCCCAATCGTAATGTTCTTTCAGTTCTTCAGTTCTGGCTTTTTCTGCTTGATCTCAACTGGTGATCGTTTGGCGTGTCCAATGATTGTGTTATCAAATTGATCACGTAGCTGAGAGGAAGCTGGAAAGACATCGTGTATGAAGCAGTTGGTGATAGGTTCATCTGGTACTTTGAACTGAGGGGTGCCCCTGGCCAGTAGGGGCACTTTTAGCTTGAAGCTCTCTGTTTTGACATCTTTATTGCTGATAGATTCTCCATACTTTGTTGATGGTTGGCTGTTGATCTTTGAATCGAATGATCTGATTGATGGTTGGGTTGTTGAGACATCACGAACACGAAGGAGATGACTGAGCTGAAGATGCAAAGTGATTATGTTTACCCTCCAAGATCCAAGGGCGCCTTTCTTCAAGAGGGACGCCTTTTTGACCTTTAGACTGTGTTCTTCAGTGTGCTTGACATTGTGTTCTTCATTGCAAATGCAGTTTTCTGAAGTTCAAGCAAATTTGAAGATACAAACAAAACAAATTATCTAGGTATTTTTCTTCAACTTGTTTCTGTGGGACTTCTTTATTTCCTTTATGAGATGACAATTTAGATTGTGGTGTTTGTTTCATTAGTCATAGTGATGCTCTGAATTTACGCGTTTGATGCCAAATTTTTTGGCCATTGTTTATTTTGTAGGATATTTGATTCTAGTTGTAATTATTCTTTTGTTTTACTTGTTTCAAGAGGCCTTGTTAGTGGTTTGAAACTCAGCAGGGGTAATGTAAAAAATAAACCATCTTGTCTTTTTTTTGGTTAGTATAGGGTCTAATGCTAGCAAATAGACTGCAAAATATGTTAAGGTCTACAATTCATCTTCATGTATTATTTGAGGTAATGTTCTGCTTCGCCCCTGTAGTTTAGGATGCTTCCATTTTCACTTCTATATGCTTTGAAATCTATTTTCTCTTGTAGTCAAATGAATGACATATACAACTCTTAGGATGTAGCAAGAACTGCAATTCACTATAGATTTAATTGATATTTATGTTGATGGTGAAATAATTATATGTGATTTCTCCCCGTGCCTCCAATAGTTTCACTTGGACATATGTCTTTATTAAATGTTATAATCTTCTATTTGGTTAAGTATATGCTAGCTTGTTTTATAAATCAATTAAAACATGGAAGTGGAACTATTATGACTTACATTAAACCATAGTAGCATTGTTATTACGTAGAAAACTAAATGTGTAAATGGAATCAATTACATGGGTTTAAAATAGGAAAAACACGTTTGATTAAAAAATGTTTGAGTACTCATAAAATCATGTAGAAATTAATACTAATTGTTATTGCATGCCAAATAGAGTGCGTAGAAAGATAAACATAGTCTAAATTTCAATTATTGGCATGAACAAAGATTCAATGTTTCCATTTACTCTTTAATTCTCCTAAAGTATCAAATTTTCAGTCTTAGAGTACATGTACAAAACAAATTGGAGAATACAATAGACTAATTGATTACTCCTTTATATAATAAGAGTAGTACACCCATAAATGAATAAAAATAACCATGCATACCAGATGGAATGACAATAACATATCTTTATGCATATGAAATTCTTATAAAGAAGTAGAAAAGAAATGATCAATCAAATATTAGAATACTTTCCTTGACTATGAGAAGCCAATTTAAAGTACCAGATAAGCAGAACACAACCATTGACAACTAGTAACAATTGACTCTGAACAACTATCCGCAAACCGACAAGTAAATAATACATGGTTGGATATCAAAAAATTAACAAAATATTAACAAAGGAATTTTACACTAATTGCATCGTATGACCCAAAAAAGAAAAGTCGAATAGCTAGCAGACAAGTAGAGAACAATAATAGATCAAGTAATATCAGATAAATTTTTTTAGACCTATGATGGCATTGTAGAAGAAGAAGAGCTTTCAGGCTGATGATTCCCTAGTGCAGCTAGAACAACCTGATCATAACCTAAATGTTCCATAATAAAACATGGATGAAGATGTTGGGAAGGTTGAGCCTCTAGTATTGTTAACTTTAAATTTGCATTGGTTTCTCTAATTGGAAATAGAAATGAAAACTTATGAAGTATATCATGATCATGTGCATGTCTAAAATGTAGGGCATTGGATTGAGAATGTAGTCACCGACAACCTAATAATTCAATAAATTGCCTAGAAGGACCATACAAACAAGGAGCCAAATGTGAATCTTCACATGACTACCAAAATGCTTCAACAAGCTAATCATTATATTGAGATTGTTCTTGTGTCATTTCAAATGTATCCCCATCATGAAAACCTTGCTTAGTTCTCCTAAACGCCATAGATATACCATTACCCAATTCACGAGTTGGTTGGAATGATTCCCTGTCTTTGTTGAACTTAGAGTTTGAGAAAGAGAATACTGCATAAATTTGGACATCTAACCCTACAACAAGAGAATGAACAAGATGTATAGAAATGCGAGGAGCAATCATAGAGTTAGAAGTGCCTAAGTAGGCTGCATAGTTTAATCTTCTTGTAGAGGCTATACATACAAAAGTTGAATGTCTAGCAATGACCATATGATGAGGAGAAGGTGCTACTTGTGTTGTACTATTGGGATAAATCATATATGGATACAATACATTAGATGGAAAATGATTGGGTGATTTTACAATTGACAAGGAAATTGAAGAGGGATAAATAAGGGAGTACAAAATATATGGGTATACAATAAAAGAATTTGAAGAGATTGTACAATTAGAGGTGGAATTTATAACAATAAACATATGGTGAAAGGAATTTTATAGTGGGCATATGGTGGAAGTTTCTCCAACAAACCATACATGACATGAAGTGTACAATTAATAATTGTGGATTATTTTGATCGTATGGTTGAAAAGGAGGTTGCACATGGCCGTATGGTGCAAAAAAATCCAAGAGAGGGCCATACGGTGGAGTATAATCTAGAAGATGGCATTATGATGTGCTTCATTCTTGACCTGTCCAAAATCTCCTCACAAGTGCGCTTTCATAATGGCTTTGCCATTGGCAAACTATGACCCAACTTTTAAGGCTTTTTAACTCTCAAACTTGGCACATTTTCTTGTTGGTTTCACCACAACCTTTCTCTTTCCAATTTCCAATAAGCAATTAAAGCAAAAATACAGTTATAAAGCATGCAAGGAAGTATGATGCATTTCTAAGCAGGTTGTTTTTCTTTCAAGGCAAGTTCATCTCTACATAGCAGAAACAATGATATTTATCTGATTTTTGTTGGTTTTTGGAGAAATTTCAAATGCCATAGTTGACATTTTCCATGGCTAGCAGTAGTTTGTGAAGATTTTCCAGGAGCATTTTTCTTCTACCTTTCATATTATTCTTGTTTTTTGAACACTTACCTATCCAAATTCTTTCACTTCCAAGCGCAATTTTTCATCCCCAATAGCACGCTTGTTTAGAATTTTACACTCTGGAACACTAGGATGGTCTCAAACAACTAAGAGGTCATCGTATGTGCAAGCATTGAGTTGTAGGCATATAATATTTAATCAATTTTTTTGTCAAAGTCGGGTTTCAGAATCAGAGAATTGACATATAATTATACTATGATATCAATGAACTAATCACAATCAAGGCATTATACTAAGATTTTCAATGAATTCATCACAGTTAAGGTTTCTAGTGCTTGTCAAATAATGTTAAAAGTTTTTGTGTTCTTTAGAAGGCTTTCTAGTTTTAGTGTTGAAGATTGCTTCAAAATTTCATGAGGTCATTCATTTTGCAAATTTCTATTTTTAGCAATGGCCACATTTGGCAATGGTTATTCATGGTAGATATGAGCATTTTTTAGGCTATATGTATTTTATTATGTTCTAGAATTAATTTATTTTCCACATTTTCTTCAACTTGAGTATAAATCTACTTTAAATTAGTTATTTTTGAGATATTTTATTATTATTAAGTCCTTAAAACTCTTTATTGTAATTTTCCAATACGTGTGTTGTGCATGTAAATAGCTAATTATAGTTAAAACTAGATTTATGTTGTTGAGAGTGTCATTTAAATTGAATGTTATTAGTACTTGTGCAATATTTATTTCTTGTTTAATTAGTTAGTAAGTTTTTTTGAACCAAGTTTTTATGGTCTTGAAATAAAACTTAATCTCCCTAAAGAGAACATGTAAAATACTTAACTTTATAAATTTTAAGAGTTGTTTTTTCTTGTTTAATTACTTATTAATAAGTTGTTTTAATCTTCACATGTAAAATATTCAACTTTATAAAGTTTAGGAGTTTTTTTTTTTGTTTAATTAGTTATTAATAAGTTGTTTTTGAACCAATTAGAAACAAATATTTTTCTTTTCAAATAAAATTTAATCTCCCTAAAATATTTAGCTTTATAAATTTTATAAAAAAATAATTGTGAACATGATCGGCTAAAAAGTTTTGGGTGTTAAGGGTGGATTTTTAGAAAGTATGAAAGTGAATTATTTTTTGCCATTTTTAGGAATGGGTTTTGTTGCTTCCATATGTATTATCTTTTATAAGGTAAGTTAAAAATAGTTAAATTCCCTCCTCCAAATGTCATTATTAGTTGCAATCTTTATCTCTTTGTTGGTGATTCTCTCTCAAACATTTTTTATTTATGTTATTTTTCTATATTTTTCAATCTTTGTTATTTCTATATCTCCTTATATGTGTATGATCTCAATTTCTCCATGTCTCATCATTTATTTTTCTCTTTTTTCTATTATTTTTTTTGTTTAATAGGTATGTATTATTTTCACATTTATTTATTTACTTTTATTTTTTAATATCTATTTCTATTTCTTAGATCGTCTTTTTTTGTGTTTTTATCTTTCCTTATTTTCTCTTATTTTCTACTTTTCTCTTTTTGAACTTTCTTTTTCTTTCCCTCGTGCCATTCTTTCTATTTTATCTCAATCTCTCTCCCTCTCACCCTTCTTTCTTTCTCTGTATCCATATATGGCTCTTTCATTTCCTTAATGTTTTTATTTTATTTTATTCTAGTTATTTTTCATTGTCTAAATATCTTTATTTATTTTTAATGTTTTTCTACATTGCTCTTTCTATTTCTTTGTTTCTTCTTTCCATTATTTTTCTCTTTCTATATGGGTTGGACCTTGGACCCTAGAATTTAAGTTTTTTTGACCATAGACCTTGATCTACACGCTAGCCTCATTGGTCGTGGACCTTTGCATACATTTTTAGAGGACTAGTCTCGTTTCGACATGACACTCTTTCTCGACCCCAACTTGGCAGAATGTAAGACCAAGGTAAGGCGGGTTGGGCGTTGGGTTGGATTGCGAGGATACCCTTAAGTAAAAAACAAAGAAAAAAGAAAAGTCCATACTTTTTCATCGTTAAAATGTAAGACTTTTTGCGAGGTATTACATATATACGTAGGGGACTAGTCTCGCCTTAGCATGACACCTTTTCTCGACCCCAACTTGGCAGAATGTAAGACCAAGGTAAGGCGGGTTGGGCGTTAGGTTAGGTTGCGGGATACCTTTGACTCAAAAAAAAAAAAAATGCATATCTTTTTATCGTCTTTGAAGGGGTTTAGATTTGAAAGATTTGATTAAATGGAGGTTAATTTACAAAAATAATCATAATGAGATTTTAGCGTACCTGTTGATGAATACACCAACAATCCATTCGTATTAAAAGACATAGCATCCTTCTCCTCTACCCTTTGGATCAAAGGTGCCTTAGACAAAATTTATATCCTCCATGACATTTGCATAACACAATTACAAAGGGAAAAATAGGTGTATTATGGAATCAACCCAAAACTAAAGAGTGATGGTAAATAAATGAACCGATATAGGTAAAACGTAAGAATTATTTGTCATCAGATTGAAATATAGAAACGATGGCTTCACCAATCAAAATTATTTCGTTGTTTTCTCTTTCCATATGCCTTTCTATCTTTTATTTGTTATCTATTTTTTTCATCCTCAATTATCTCTCTTTGTTTATCTATCTTTACCCATTTCTATATTTTCACATTTTTATATTCTTCTCAATTTTTCTCTTTATTTTTTTGCTTGTTTGCTCACTCTCTCTATTTGTTTTATTCTCTCCATCTATCTTTCATCTTTCTCTTTTTTCATTTATTTGTTTTGTTTCCTCATAAAGGTGGTCTTGATCCATGAAATTCTAAACCAAATCACCATTTCTATATTAGCTAGGGAAGATTGAAATGTTGGAGATTGAGAAAAATAAATTCTTTTATGTGCATTATAGAGCCCATGATCATGTGGATGCCAATTTGTAAGGAAGCCAACTATCAAGTGATTCAACGCTCGGTCCTTAAGGAAAAAAAACATCGAAACAAAGAGTTCAATTAGAACTAAGGAAATCAAAGAATAATTCAAAACAAAAATAAATTTTCTTTTTCTTTTTTAGGTTTGTTTCTAAAATTTATTTCTCTTTATTGAAATTATCTTTAGTTCATTTCATCGCTCATCTCTTAGACTTATTTTATATATTTTTCTACTTGATCTTTTTTATCTCTTTTTTTCTCTTGCTCGTGTTTTTCTATTTCACTCATTTTTTATTTATGTATTTTTGTTTGTTTCTATCTTTTTTTTTTTAATTTAGTATTTGATATTTATTTATCTTTTTAGTTTAATAATCTTCTTTCCTTCTTTTTCTTTCTTTATGCCTTTGATTTCTCTTTGTAATTCTTTTGGTAAGTTCAATTTTTTTACCCTTTTTTTGTTTCTATAATTGTCCATCATCAATTGGTTTTTAATTATTTTCAAATTTTACTTCTTTCATTACCTCTTTCTCTCTATCCCTTTTCTTTCTTAATGTTATTTCTTTGTTTTACCCTTTAACTACTTCATTCTTGCTTTGTTTCATTCTTTGTATTTTTTTATTTGTTTCAATTCTATGTTTTATCAATCATTCCACTCTTTTAACTCTATTTCTCTATCTTTCCATCTCATTCTCCTTATAGCTTATCTTCCTTTTCCATGCTCTCTTTCTGTGAGACCCACCCCTATGCTACATCTAGTACTTGGATTATTTTGAGTTTGGTTATTGTCTATGCCTATTGATGACAAGATATTTAAATGTTTAAGTTCATATGATGATTTTATTTTGATTATGCTACATGCTTAGTAATCTAATTATGATGATTGATATAATTTTATGTTGGTTATTGAGTTTGTTTAATTTGAATCTAGAAATTTAATGATGAATGATTGAAACAAGTGATGTGAACCAACCATGTTGCAATTGTATGAGTATGAAAATTATGGCTAATGAAAATGGGATAAGATAGGTGGCTAATGATTTTTCAATTATGTTATTGAATCTTTATGCTATGTAAATTATGAAACTTGTTTGAATACAATAGTTTGATTTTTATAAATATGATTTATTTGGATGGATTAACGTTTGCATTGAGTGTGCAAGTACACTTTCCATGGCCAATGGAAATTGGAGGTGACTCTTGGGAACCCTAAGTAATTTAACCAGTGAAACCAAACTATAGTCCATTTTGAGGGACTATAGTTTTGTTCTGTGATGTATTTTTATTTATAATGTTTGTAAATTGATTTTTATTGCCATGTCAGTCCTTTTAGAAGGTGAATTGTCCATCCAAGTGGAAAAACTCGGATTTGAACTTTTAGGCACTTTTTGGGGATTGAAAAGTGATATTTTTTAAAGTGTTTTTATGAGTTTAAAGTCCCTAGAGCAGGTACTTATGGATTATGTATCTTTTTAGTTCAAATTTTTGGGTCAATCTCAAAATTGAACACTCTTTTTGAGGCCTTAAAGAAGTTTGACAAAAATAAGGTTTTGGGAAGTGGGATGGAGACTAGTCTTTTTCCATCTCCACTTCTCTATGTTACATTGAAAGGCTCCCAAGTTCTCACACATGTGTGAGAACACATGGGTGAGTGTGTCTGGGAGAGTGAATGAGAGATTGACAAATGTCAACTCCCTATTCAAAGGAATTCAAACTTGAGTTCCTATAAAAAAAACTCAAAACAAAGGTTATGAGATTCTTTTTGCATTCTTGATTTTGGTTGAATTTTCAGGGTGGAGGAGATTGAAGCAAAAACTTGGAAGAAGTGGAGTTGTGTGGATCCTCAACTCAATCTTCCTTAAGCTTGGTTTTGAAGTAGATTTACCACTTTCTCTGTTTCTTTATGTTTTATTTGAAAGATTATATGTGTATATAAAAATCTGCTTGATATTTTATCTCTTGTGTTCTGCTTGTATGTTTATTTCAAAATGCTTTATGTGCTTGTTTTTTTGTGTTGTTGAATGTGGTTAATGTGATGGGAAAAGGGTTGTATAGGGATAGGCTCACCCAAAATTTGGGTAGAGCATCCCTCGTTGGGGATGGTATGGAGTAGGAACCTCCATGGGGAAATATAATCCCTCCTTGAGAGGAGAGGCTAAAAAAAAGTATGAGTGCCCATATGTAATTGTAAAATGGTAGAAATGGTTTTGGTGGTATGGGTTTTGGAGAAAGAAAAGATATTAAAAGAAGGGTTGCATGTGAAATGATGGGAGTATGATATTGACTTGTTTCTTGTTGCTAGTATTATGAGTCCCCATGTGGAGTGTGTAGTCCACCCTCCATTCCCCACTTTGGATTCTTGATGGAATCCTGAAGTTATGTGAAAATCCCTTGGGTGGGTGTGAAAATAATCTTGTGTGTATCATGTGGGTGTAAATATTGTTTTACTTGGTTTTGTTTGTACTCGGTTTCCATAGTTGCCTCCTAGCTCGGGGGTGGTTGGTTTTCCAACCAAAGGTTGGGATGTGAGCACTATCTTGGCTATGGGGGATATTTTTGTGTTTTGTGTAGGTTGGAGATGGCTATGAGAATTATTTCAAGCTTCGAAAAGGTCACCTATTTTGTCTTGTCATTATTTCTATGAGGTGAAGATATCCTCACAAAAATGTAACTACCTTTATTGGTAGATGTGAGAGAAAAGTGTATATGTGTAAAAGTGGTGAGAATTTGCATGATCTTGTAACTTTATATGTAGGAGTGAAAAGAATACTTGTTAAATGCAAGTTTCATGGTTCTTTTATTTAAGTGATTAGGTATTTCATTTGGAAAGTGTAAATGTTAGTAGTAAAAAAAAAGATTCCTACATAATAATCATTTGATTAAGAGAGAAGATAATATTTTGTATAAACCTTTATGCAACTCATTTGGTATAAGGAAATAAAAATCTAAAGTTTAAATGTTAGATGCATTCCATATTGTGAATCTCTAAGCATTTCGTTTACAATACTTTTGTTTTTTTTTAAATAAGTAAATAAATAATTTCTTCTATATACTAGTTCCACATTTATAAATAGGGGATGTCCTCATGAAGTTCTCTTTGATTGAAACTAAATTATTTATTTACTTTTAAATACAAATATGCATTCTATTCGTAAATGGTCTATATCACCTTTTTCAAATTTTGTAGTAGGCAATATGTTAAAACGTAAATGCACCATCCTGTTTTAGATTTAACTGAATGAAGTGATTAATATCTTAGTTGGCTAATACATACTCAAGCCCCCCACTGTGAACAGGGAGATAGGGAATGATAACTGTACATGGCTACACACCATTTATGTTAAGTCAATCTAGACATATTTTGTATACAAAGTTATTAAATAAACATACTACTATAATCAAAAGTATGTATCGAACCCAATTAGGAGCACATATATAGTTGAGATATTTAACCCTTACTATTCAAATGAAATGAAAGAAAATTGTGTATGGTTTTACGTGAATACAAATAAATAACTCAACTTCTGTTTGTACATGCCTACATGCTAGCACAAAATGCTTCTCGTGAAATTGTTAAAATAAGATGTATGTTTACATTCTACCCTTCACTTGGAATTTTGGACGTAAGGATTACTGCAGGGTGTTTGATTTAAGGAGCACTTGTTCTGCATGTGATTTCGTGGTGGGTGCAACTTGCCAGGAGCCACATCAGGAATAAAGCAATAGGTCCATGAAAGAGGTTACTGTGTTTATTCAAATAATCTCCAACAACTCACTCAAAGGTCTCTCTTTAGAAGAAAGGAATATTCTATAGTTGAATAGTGCAGTAAACAAATGAACCATGCGAACTGAAAAAAGAAGGTAGATTTACTTCTTTCTGGATTGAATCATTTTACACTCTGAAGAATTGTTGGAAGAAACAATTGTTTTAATGAGTTATAAGTTAGGAATTTTGAAAGGTTACAAACAACACTCCACACATTGATGGGGCATACTTCCCTTATTTACATGAAGGAGGTGAATCTAAAACAACTATAATAGTTTCAAAGAAAATAAAATAACTCAGTCAAGATCCTACGTTGTAAAAGATAAATTTGAGTTTAGAAACAAACAATTTTGAATACACAAAATTGCAATATTTTTTTGTACAGTAGGAGCAAAGTGACATTAACTTAAAATTACATGATTTTCACTACCGATGCGAGTTACAAAACATCTTAGTATGAGCAAGCAATCCTGTAGAGGTCTGTGAGTTGCTCCTTGTCACTTAAGGGTTTTGTCATTTATTTATGATGGCGGTGCTCACTAAGTTTCCTTGTAACCTTACCTTTAATTTATCTCCTTATATTACGTT
This sequence comes from Sequoiadendron giganteum, assembly GCA_007115665.2. Taxonomy (NCBI): domain Eukaryota; kingdom Viridiplantae; phylum Streptophyta; class Pinopsida; order Cupressales; family Cupressaceae; genus Sequoiadendron; species Sequoiadendron giganteum. The sequence continues at coordinate 562,015,274 of CM021107.1, read as the reverse complement.
AGTGTTCACTTTACTCCTCCAACGTAATAGATGTCTATTATTTACATCACCTTATATTCCATGTTGAGTTGCTCTTAGAAACAAAAAGAAGGGAATGTATTCCCATCCCTTTAGGAAAGATTCATTTAAACTAGCACTTTCACCTAGAGGAGGTTCAAGGGATTCGCCGATAGGAAATTAAAGATAAAATTTAAATGTATTTTAATATTATATAATTTGTTGTATAACAATATAAATCTATATAAATTTTCGATAAGTTAATTTTTTAATCAAGTGAAGAGGGAATATAAAGATCCTCTATATGTTAGAGATATTTAATGCTCAAAAAGTAATCAAATTCAATCTCCATAATATCTAGTAATATTTTACAAGATTCATATAATTTTGAAAAATTTAACAAAAATAGTAAATTCCTTTTATTCTTAAATAAGTGTAGCTCGTCACTTGAACAAGTGATCCCTTGTAACATTAATAAATTTGCTCATAACTCTCCATGTCCTTATAATCAGACTCATGTTTGAAGATGGTGCCACCAAATTATTTTTAAGTTTGGTAAAATTTTATTATAAAAAAAAATAGTTGACAAAAAAATTAAAACAAACTTACTTTAAAAAAAATAAAAACAACAAGCTAGTCGCCTTGATTGATGACCAAATCTTTGTGCAACTAAAAAATCTCCATGACAAAACCCTTGTTTCCATCGACAACAATGCTATTATCCTATCTTATCATTCATAAACCTTGCGGATGCAAATATCTTATTCATTTGTTGTTGTGAAAAACCTGAGTTAGTTAATGTAGGTTTGTATGGTTTGCAGGATAGATTTTAGAACCCGTGGGTACTTAAGCATGGAGTTAATTCAATGATTTATTTTGATTGGTGGGCAAGTCAAACACAAAATCTCTCAGACAATAAGATGGGAGAGAAACAACACCAGCGATAAAAGATCAGATGAAGATGATATGAAAGAACTGAGATTCAACCCTGAGACTCTCATCATGCTCTCCACATCATAACAGAGTTATGAAGCTTTAAAAATAATTAATAATCTTAACGTTCAGAGCTCATTGTTTAAGAATACTTCAAGATCTCGAGGATAATATATACTATATGTCGATACAAATCTCTTAATAGTGCAAATGGTTACGAAGAAGAATTGAATGGATAATGGGAGCAATGATGGTGATGACACAACCGGCTCTAGATCTCGATATCATCGTCGTAATAAGTTGGGAGTCGGACCAGTCAATGCGAAAAGTAACATAATAGGCCCACCGAATTTACCATCGTGTACCATGCAACACAATTTTTAATAGTTTGGGGGCCAAGTTGTGAAATATCTAAGGAGTCCACCTAAGGCTTAGAGTGGCTCGCTAGGGCCACAACCAAATGGGAGAAAACGTAAACCTTGAATTTTATTGTTTAATTGTTCACTTTCAATTTTTGCATTGGTTGTCAATAGCATGTATTCCACATTTCACTAGTCAGATGCTCCATGTTTACTGACAGCATAAATCTGCCATAATTCTCATGCACTTACCGAAGCATTGTCAATCAAAATGTACCACAACAAATGCAGATTTTTCTGTTTGAATAAATTAGTTTAACATATAGCTGAAATGAGCTTGAATTAGATGGTCATTAGGTCTGGTTACTAGCTATAGCGTGGCCTAGCAAACCTACAGTGCCACCCCAACAAAGGCCAGAGAAGCCAAAGAATCACGTTATCTGTACAAATACCGTCAAATATGAAAAGCTAAAATTGTCACGCCCAATGGATGAAACAAGACATTTGTCACATGAATTCAAGATTTGTGAGAAGAATCCTCCTTTGTTGTTATTGACTAAACATTATGAGAAAATTATTTGAGAAAGATGGATTGGTCAAGTTCTGAGAATAAATCGGTTGGAGGATTGTTATGAGAAATGTGAGAATAAAATCATTTGGAAAAAGTGGTAGTGGGCAAGAAAGAAATCACTAGGCATCGACTGTATTTTTAAATTTCAGAGATACAAAGTCCAAGAAGATCATTCTCAGGTCCGTCCTTTGTTCAACAAAATGAAAATAAATAAAAGAAGTCTTTTAGAATCTGTCTAGGTTAAATAATGAATTTAGTAGTTGAGATACAAGTAAATTAAATGAAGTCAGTGAGTTTTGAAAATACTGAAATATAGAAATAAATTCCCATGATCATAGCAATATTTCCTTTAAACAATTCACCAGGATTTGAGATAGGGTAATTCCCTGCATTGACCTTATATCTATTTTTATTGTGAACTTGCACAGAAAAGAGAAACAAGTGCTCTCCAACTTCGACCTTCAATCTTGCCCAAAGAGGCTAAAAACTAAAAAAAATGAAAAGCTTGAAAGATGGTAGCCAAAGATTGAGAGATGTAGCGACAGAGAGAAGGGAGAAAAAATAAAACTTTAAAAAACAAAGATCTGGAAAATTACAGAGATTACAGACAAAAAGTCGGACAGGCTAAAAGCTCGCAAGCCATGAAGGACAAGTTGAATGATGTATGCGATTCTATCAAAGGCAAAGTTATTGAGCCAACAAAAAAATCAAACTGTTCAGGAAATAAAACACTGGAACAAACGACCCTGTGCATCGGCGATGAAATAAAGAATTTGAACACAAGAATTTATAGAATTTGATAAATAGATATTTATAGAATCAAACTAGATTTGATATGCCAATGCTTTGGCATTGATGGGTAAAGATATTTGTAAATCAAATCAGATCAGATATGCCACCGCTTTCAGTAGATTTTATATGATTTAAATATGTCAGATGTATCAAAGTGCACTATGAGAATTTTGGGTGAATAGAAAAAGTAGGTGACTGAAAATGGTTTAGGAGCGTGAGACAGCAGTTTAGGAGTGTGAGGCAGGTTTACCGGTGAAATTTGCACTGGCAATGCCATAGGTAAAGCCTATCGGCTAATTAAATAAGAAAATAAGGAGGGATTTTAAACACCTAATATTAGGGGTTCAAAAATAATAATAATATCTCTAATTATATTCTTTCTTCCTTCCAAGGAATTTTAAATGTATCTATTTGTATTTAATTTTATAACTTTTAAATTCTTATATATAAATATATATAATAATTTAACAGAGGATAGTAATAAATAAATTAAAAATGAGAATTTAGTAATAAACATGTAAATTATAAATATTTTAATTATTCTTATATTTAAATTTCGTGGTGAATTGTTTTAAGTGGTTTTCATCAAAATCGTCAAGATTGCTAAATGGGGTGGGGCTATCAAGTTTAATGATGTTCCATCAATTAATCCTTGGGATTAATAGTAAATCAAGTTGATGATATTTATATATTTTTCTTTACATTAGAACCCTTATCATGGAGGCCTTTCTAGAACTTTAACTTTCGTGCAAGAGTGAGTATCAACTTCTGATTGGTAGTTAACAGCCCTGTATACCCTATGTTTGGAGTCAACCCAAAATCGCTTTTATTTTTCTTACCCCATTCTCGAGCAACGTGTCGATAACAATGTTGTGCAAACAATGCCACCTAATGCGCATTACATGTGCCATGCACATGTATGGTTGTTAAATGTTAGTATATTGTAAAAAACAAAATATTAGTTGCATTTTTGCCATAGTGTAAATTATGGGCATTACAATACTTGTGCCGAACTATCCTCAAGGTGATGCTTTGCAGTAAGAAATTCTACGAATGAACTGAGGCGACCAGATGATCCACCAGAATATCCATGTTGTAGTGCCTCTCCGCTTGGGTCTTTGGGTCGATTGGGTAAGAGTTTATTTGTGTAGGCATTCATTTGTTTTGGTTAGAGTGATCAATTTTGATGGTATTATTAATGTTGTTTTATTTCCATGGTTTTAGTAATTTGTGTTGAAGGTTTAGATTATGACTATTTAGATATCGTTAAATAATCGCTTCAATTAAATGATGTTTTTTGATGAGGATAGTTAAATAATTAAATTGCATTTGTCGTAAATGCCATTTATTCTTTTAGAAATTAAAATTTCCTAGTTAATATAATTTATAATTATTTATTTTAAGTAGACATTAATTGTTTTATTAATATTGCATAGTTTAAATTATTTTGGGAATACCATTTAATTTAAATAAATGTAAATTAATAAATTGTTTTATTAGATATTTAAATTAAGACATTTGAAATTAGTATAATTATAATGATTAATTTTAACATCGAGTAATTAATTTAACATTAAATTTTAAATTTAAATATTGCATGGGTTATATTGCTTATTTATTTATTTGATAATATTTATGGTCTTAAAATTAATTATATTTTAACAATGAAATTATATTGCTTAAATTTTGGAAAAAATAGTTAGTTTAGGAAATTTGGGAGAAATGCTTAATCGAAATTAGTAAAACTTGAAATTTAATGCAAGTGACTATTTTCCATGTGGATTGAAATTCAAAAATTGTTAGTAACTTTCTGAGTTTTACGCTTTTTGGATTTTATATCCAATCTGGTTGTTTTTCAAAAAAGAAAAGAAAATAGAACCAATTTGCTTTGCAATTGGCATTTTTGAGTAGTTTTTGGAAAAAAATTGTGTTCTTAGCATTTCTATTGAAAATTAATAATAGAAGAATTTAGAATTTTTAGTTGCTTTGGCTATTGTTTTCTTTGAAATTGCTTCTGTAAGCTACGAATTTTAGAAAATTGGTGGAAGAACGTGGTTGTCTAGAAGCGCTTGACGTAGCATTTCCTCTTTGAATTAATTTCAAGTGAAGGACTCCAGGTAGGACAATAAACTTAAATATCTATGTTATTTCCTGTTTGTTGATTTACTAAGTTACTTTCAGATTTGATCTACAAGAGCAAAACATTTATAATTTCAATGTCTTCAATTGTGGATCAGATCTATATTAAATATCAAATGGGGAGACACGTCCCATGAATCTATGCCTTTTTGTCCAACTAACCACTCGATCACTAATCATGGTTAGTTTACTTAATAAACATAAATGCTTATTAAGTTCGATATGAGTTTATCTCGCACAAATAAATAATATCCAATCTGGAAATGAGTTTCGATATGTATATAAATGATGATATAAATATCTATACAATTAATATATATACACACACATATGATCATCATTTCTATATCAGATGAAAGCTATCATTTTCAACACTCCCTCTTAGCTAGAAAAGATAACACTAACCAAGTAGATAGTGATATCACCTTACTCGTGATATCAAAAGATATGGTATGCTTCTAAGAGTATGTGCACTGACATCAAGTCTCATGATGTCTACCATAATAAATCATGGCATATCCAAGGATATATTTATCCACCATGATTATCTCATAAGGATCATAATGATCTTCAACTGATATCAAGTCTCATGATATCTATCAAAATGTCCAAGAGATACTATCATGACATATTCATGGGTATCAAGTCACATGATATCCATCATGATAGTGAAACTAATCATTGTAAAGTCGTCACCTTACAATGTCAAATACAAGTGTTCATTATCAAAAAGATCGTCACCTCTCAATAATGTACACAGGGGGGGCATAAAGTCATGGAGTCACATACATGAAAAAATATTTTACACATTAAACATCTTTTAAATATATTAGTACAAAATAAACAATTTGAGTTTCAATCTCAACAATAACTTACATTTCAACCATACCAAGTTTCTTCCTGAACTGTTCAACTTTAACTCTGGAGAGAGGTGTGGTGAGAATTTTTGTTGTTTGATTGCTTGTACTAATATACTTCAACTAGATCACATTCCTTTCTACCATGTCTCTCACATAGTGGTAAGGAATCTCTATATGTTTTGATCAAATAATCCCACAAGCAATTTCCGGAGCCATACTGCTTCTCTTGCTCCCATAGAGGCTGCATTATATTCAGCTTATGTTGTACTCAGTGCCACTTAAGATTGCTTCCTACTACACCAAGATATCATCGCAGACCTCAACCTAAAACAACATCCAGAGGTACTCTTTCGATCATCTTCTTTAGGTTCAGTAGGCTCCCTCTGAATCTTTAAGCACTTGCATCAACCTCTTGACTTCATTGTCCAAGATTTCTTGCAACACTTGCTTTTAGAGAAATGGTTTTCAACGCACACCTCTGTAGAGATTCAGGGTTGTCCTCTTCAACCTCATCCCATATCACTCTATTATGAATAGGTTTGTGGAGCTACCAATGTTAAATCCAGGTTGACTTGAGAAATTTTGATCTCAACTGTTTAAGAGGTACTTCAAGGATTTAGCATAAACACTGCAACCCTTACTTATTCTCAGCGAATCATAGAACTCCCTTTGAAGGTTAAATTTTCCTCTTCGAAGAAACTAATCACAAAGACTACCTTAATAGGTTCTTCAAGATATGTTTTCAGCCACCAACTCAGTCCCATGGCTGCGAGCTGAGACTCCATTCTCTTTTTCTCTTGAAAGCAATCTCTTGGTTCATCCTAATGCACACTAAGAAGAGATTACTTAATAGTTCATATAACTCAACTATTTGGAAGAGAAATACCAATGCTAGAAACATACATGATTTATTATTTCAATGTTATAGCATGAATTAATAACTATATACAATTCAAGAACATTATTCAACCATGCAATACTTATCTCATTGAAATCATAAACCTATATGCATAAAAATGAAGAATCGATATTGACGATCACAATATCTGCTTTCTCTGTCCTTTGCAGTGGCGTCAATTGTTGCTACTCTCAATGCATACTCTTGACTTTGATTGCAACTGAATATCAAAGGTCTTTATTGACTTAGGAATTCTTTACCCAGTCCTCACCATATATCTATGTCAATACTTCTGCTCTAAGTATTGATGGTGACTTCTTTGTCAAGATGTTCAACTTATCTTTGACAACAAGGGCCTGAAACAACTTCTCATTCAACTCTTTAAACTTTCCTTAGATTGACAGTATGCCATCATTGTATTGAGAGAGAAGCTTGAATTTTCTTCACATAAAATACTAACTGTAATATTTTAATGATAAGACCTGACTAGATTATTGTTGAACCAGAGATCTTGGATAACAACTTTTGGAGATCTATATAATACATCATAGTATTGGATGTGTTGTATGCCAAATTAAAATTTTCGCTACACTTAGGCATTTTGAAGAATTGGGTCAAGATACTGTTAAATCTATCAGAAAAGGTCAAAATGGGGGTCTGCATGTCTTGCATGGGGATCATAAATGTGAAATTTTCAAAATCTGACAATCTGGGTCGGTTCAAAAAGATCAAACCTACAATACCCAGATTTCAGTTTTTCATCCCTAAATTTTAGGAAAATTTCTATTTTTAGCAGTTTTCTAAAAATAGAAACTTTTTTTGGGTTTTTCTGGGTTTCTTATGAAATGGATACTTGAATTTTTTTTTCTAAAAATAGAAAGTTTGGCCGTTAGGGTTAAGATTGATTTTGATTGGCTTAAAATACTTCCTCACCAGACTGGTGCAGTCAGAATCACAAAAAGGTCAGCTGGGTCTATTCTGCTTTTTCAGAAGCTGCTTCGGAGATCCAAGGTCATCAATGGAGGTCAATCAGCTGCCAAGAGTCAGAATCAAGCGTTCGAGCATCAAACAGAGACTGTCGACAAACAATGTGCACGAGAAACGAGGAACAGGCTAAGGAAGTTGAAAAATGAAAAATGTCAAATTTTATCTAAGTCTGGAGATTTCAGGCGCCTTTGTCAAGAAGAGGCGCCCATGTTTCAATGCCTTAGAAAATTTTTCATCTCGACAGTCAAAGGCAATGGAAACATTTGTTACAAGGTAAAATTGAAAAGTTGATTAAATTTTCTAACACTGCCAGCCATGGGCGCCCCTGAAGGAGAAAGGCGCCCAGCTTTTCAAGAGGTCAAAAGTCAAAATCAGGGTTTGCATCTCCAGGTCAATGTTGCTCAGAATCATCCCAGCTCTGCAACGAATCAGTTGGCATGCTCGTTAGATCATCCAGTCACTGGCAAATTCAAGACGAACAGCAGCCACAGAGGTATTTTAAAAACTCTAAAGATGAAGAAAACGAAATAAAATCTAAGTCTGGATAAGATGGGCGCCATACCTCAAGAAGGGTGCCCAAACTTTTGAGATAGCAAATGGTCAAATTTGCAAAAGATTCCTCCAACATAACTTTGTCAGACTAGATCCAACTCTCCAACGAATCCATCAGCTCGTCCGTCAGAGTCAGCAGTCATCAGATATTGCCAGGCAAACAGAGGAGAAAAAGTGTGAGAAATGGCAAAAAAAGTAGAAAGCAACAGTGAAAATTCAAAAATAAAAACTAACACTGGTAGCTATGGGCGCCCCTGAAGGAGAAGGATGCCTAGGGTTTTAAGGCCACCAGAAGTCAGTTTCCGAAAATGAGTGATCTTGAAGACCCCTTCCAGATTCATCTCAGCTGTCTAGTGAACTTGATAGCCAGTCAATCTGACAAGTATAGCACCCGGAATAGTGAAATCATCTGAAGGTCAGAAGACAAGCATAAAGATTGAAGATCATGAAAATCGACAAGTATAGCACCCAGAATAGTGAAATCATTTGAAGGTCAGAAGACAAGCATACAGATTGAAGATCATGAAAATGGCTAACACTGGAAGAAATGGGCGCCCTTATCAAGGATAGGCACTTGACATTTCGAAGGGACAAATGAAGTTTTTAGCAGATGACGTCTCCAGAACAAAGTTGTTAGATGTGATCAGGCTCCACGATAGAAGAATCAGTTCGTTCATCGAATAAATCTAGAGGCTGGGAGACAGAGCTGAAGCAGGGTCAGAAAGTGAACAAAAGTTGAAAATGATAGAAATTTGTCTAAGTCTGGGGAGACTGGGCACCATACCTCAAGAAGGGTGCCCATTTCTTCATGCCTTAGTTTATTTTTGAAAATTTCAAAATTTCAAAGAGAAGAGAAAGACGCCTTTGCTCAAGGCATGAATTAGGTTTAGGGTTTCTTCAAGATTAGGGTTTGAGAAGCTGTTTTCAAAGAAAAAACTTATTTAAGGACACCTCTATATATTATTTTTCATATTTTCTTGCAGGTGCCTTCAAAGAGAAACAAAGTAGCAGCTTCAAACCTATATTTTTCAAGATTCAAGAACCCTAACTTGTTGGTTTCTCATTAATTTTCAGATCAACAATCAAAGAAGACCTCCTCTTTCATATTTTCTCATTAAAAACATCGAATTTGTGAAGAAGAAGGCCTATACTATCAAATTTCAGCAAGCTGATCCATTTTTGTTCTATCTTCTGGACAAATTGTTGAAGATTTCTCTCTAAGTTGCAGCAATTGCTTTTATTTTGCGTGTCAGGGAAAATTTCATATTCATCCATTTCTAGTCTTTTGGGTCTATGCTAAACCTTCTTCTGGACAAAAACCATACCTCAACTTTTTCAGAGAAACTAAAAGTTGTTGCTTTTTCAGTTAGAAGCCAGGGTTTTCAAAATCTAATCAATTGGGTCCATTCAGATTATGCTCAAGAACAATACCCAGATGTCAGCTTTTTTCTGCTTTTTTGGGGAAAATTAGGGTTTGCTGCTTTTTTAGTCTTCACTTCATATTTTTAAAAACAGACGATTTGGGTTGGCTTGCAACGAAATTCTAGTCAAAACCCATATCTCAGAGAAAATCTCAAAAATTCGTCCATTGGAGGAAGAAAAATCAGCAAGCTAAATTTAGAAAGTTTGCCAAAATTGTTTGAACCTAGGCGTGTTTACTGTCAATCTTCAAGTCTTTCAGAATGGAATACACTCCTACAAAGTTCAAGACCAAATCAGTGCTTTACCATGATTTTATTGAAACAACCGAAACTGACTTGCATCACATCAAGCCAGTGTTCAATATACGTCCTTTAGAAGATGCAGGCAATACCACCATCAGGCATCTTGGCCATTCAAGTCTTCTTGCAGCAACATCCATACCTTTCTCAGTACAGAGCTTAGAGTTCACAATTGTTTGCATCAAGCATTACAATTCAGCTACAAGGGAGATACAGTTAATTGATGGGAGAATCATTTGCAGCCTAAAACCAGACATGATTGAGAAATGCTTCTCCATTCCACTATGACCTGGAAGTGTCACCATTAACGTGGAAGAATGTGAAAGGATATGGGAAGAACATCAAGATAAATACAACAAGAAGATTGCACATAGGTGGCTGAAAGAGAAACATTCTACATTGCCAAAGGATGTTGGAACAGGACAGTTCAAAGATGAATTCACCATCATAATCACCCTACTCAATCGAGTTACAGGTCAAGCAGATGCAACAAGGTTTCAGCCTTGGATGTTCTACGTGATACCTCATATAATGAAAAAGACAGAGTTCTATGTCTGGCCTACATTGATCAGTGATTGCTTACATCATCAGATAACTAAGTTTTTCATAGACACGCATTTCACATGGTCTCCTACCTAGTCTATTTGGTTGCCTATCAAGGTAAATTCAGAGGGTTAAACATGGAGGGTTCTTTAAACATTCAACATGTCTACAACTACTATACTCAGTTGGAATTCACTGTTGCATCACGCCATTACAAAAGGGTGAATGAAGCATTCTTGATTTACACAGTGCAAGACCTAGACAATGAGCTACATGTTTGCATCTCATCCATTGCCAGGGCTGCAATATCAGAACGGGTAGATTGGTTTATTTAGTTTTCCACTTTCACTTACTTAAGGGTGTACGGTTATTCATGAGCTCCACTTATGTTACCAAGGTATCCATCAGATGAGGTAGTATGCATGGAATTCTTCAGGCAGATTTGAAATGTTCACACCCGTCTGCGTAACAAAAAGAAGCCATCCTTCAGCTTTCCTTTTGCTTTAGGCATTTACACATGTAGATCATCCGCAGAAGCTAAACTAATGGGTAACGAGTTAGACAGATTTGGTCTCAAGCCTTTCAACGAGAGACAATCATATGATCCCCATGGCTTCTATGCATCTAGACTTGGTCAGAACTATGCTCATATGCCCGCACTTGAGGACTTTTGGGTTAATTGTAGAGACAAGTATGAGGTGCGAAGGCGAAGTCATAGTAGGTTAACCCTTCATCAAATGAAAGATTGCTTATCAGAAGATATTGAAGGGTTGTTAGATGATGATGGGGATGTAATTCTTCCAGTCTATACTAGAAATAAGGTTGAGCAACAACCTCTTCCACAGGTCAACTGGGCTCACAAAGAATGTATCACAGTGGAAGAAAGGACAAGACAAGTGGTAGAGTACAATAAGAATTTCTTGATTCTAAAGAGAAGAGAGTCAATTCCAGTAGTAGAGCCGCCAAAGAAACATTCATCTCTTCCCTCTTCTTCAAGAGTGCAACCAAAGAACAAAGAAAAAGTTCAGTCTCAAGAGGTGACAAAGGGCAGTAGATCAACAAAGAGTGCTAAAAGGAGGTTGGATTATACAGGGATTGCTATACAGGAGCAACCTACAGCTGAAACAAAAGTTCCTCCACCTGAGCCCATACTTCAAGAAGAAGTACAACATGATGAACCTTTGATACAAGAAACTCTACCATCTCCTAGGTCTTTGTCAATTCACATTTATTTGGAAGACGAGGAGATAGAGGCCAATGTTACAATTATTCCTCCCTTGGATGTTAGTAGAAATACCACATCTTGGCTTGAGAGCTCCTTGGGAAGGATGAGAATAAGGCCTTCGTATCAGGTGAATGTTGATGACCTTAGCATATACCAGGAAGCACCCAAGAAGAAGGCCAAGAAACAAATGCATTTTGAGAGGAATCTTGAGGGTGAAATGGTCATGGAGACAACCACGCCTCTTGAAGATAAAATCAAAGATGAGGTGGATGTTGACGATTTTATCATGGTCAAAGAAAACCTTGGTAAAAGTACTCGACATGCTGATATAAGTTTGTTGAAAATGGTAACATAAAACATTCAAGAAAGAGTGCAAAAGGATGGAGAAGACAAGGCAGCCCTCAAGGCTGAAAATCGTCAACTCCGGTTATGTATATCAAATCTTATCCAAGGCACCTCACAAACAACTCAGTTGCTGCCTAAAGTCTTAGAAACACTAGTTGATCAACAATAATTAAGGCAGTTAGTTATTTGTGGAAAACAAACTAATGAGTGGGTTGAAAAGATCATCAACAGAGGAAAATAGGTCCTAACACAAGTCTTCCAGTTAAGATACAAGGCTCATGACTTACGTGAAGGTATCCAAGATTTTGAACAGTTGATAGCTGAGTTCAAGCTCATGCACGGAATCATAATTGCAGATTTAGAGATGGATTTTGGCTCTACAATGGCGAGAGAACATAAAAGACAAATCCTGGAGTGGAAAGAAAGTCATCTTTTCAAGGTGAATACATATGTCAGAATATCCGAGGAGTTTGCAATGTATAAACAAAGAGTTGTTGATACTCTTAGGTTCGTCAAAGAAGTAGTTGCAGTAATTCCTTGTCAGTATTGCCTTGAGGATGGTTCCTACATTGGACTTGACGTAGTCCAAGTTGAGTTTCAAAGGATATTGCATGGCAGCGAGGGTAGTGTTGGGAGAATGATGATGATTTCCATGATGTCAGCAAGGTTTGAGAAAGCAGCCAATGAGAGCGAAGATTTCTTGAAATCAATTACAGATGGCAAAGAAATCTTGGAAAAGCGGCATTTTTCTATTAATAGCATCAACACTCCTACTTCAGATGAAGTTGCTCGCTTTTTAGCAGAAGTGATCGAGCTTTAAATCTGCTTTCTTCTAGAAGCATCTTCCACGCTTTCTTTCTATTCTTATTTCAAATCTTTTCCATTCTTTGAGGATAGAAAGAAAATATTGTAACGTGTTGTCACGAGTTGGCACTTTCCTATTTTATATGCTTTCTTAGGGTTTAGATGTTTTGATCTTTTCTAGATTTAGAAATAAAGCTTGCATGTTGGCAAGTAGTAGTTGTAAAAAGCAAGGAGATTTTAGGGTTTCCTACTCCTCTGCTTAGTTATAAATAAGAGCAGTGTTTGCTCATTTTAGTTTAAACGTGCTTGTGGTAACAGAATCACCGAGCTTACGCCTTCATGTTTGTTATCGTCTAGTGTTGTTCACTTTGTGTAAAGAGCAAGTTTGCATGCCTCTTTAGCTGCAAATACTTGTTTAGTGCATGTGTTGTGTTGATTATAATTAGGTTGATCGTATGTTGCAAGCATGTTGCTACAACTTGCTGTCCCGAAGTTGTAATCCTTGTTCCAGAAACTTGAGTAAATAAAATCTTGAGCGTGCTTTGTTTTCCCCCATATAAATATCTCAAATTTTAGTCTATTTTTTTTTTGTGTTAGAAGTATGAGTAAATAATATCTTGAGCGTGCTTTGTTTGCCTTGAAATAAAAATCTCGTATTTCCATAATGCTTTTATGGTCTCTTTTTCAGCTTGCCTTAAAACATATGTTGAAGAATAGCTTATTTAAGTATCTCTGTCAGAAATCAAACTCGTCCATTTCTAAACTCTCTTGCTCTGCATTTACTTGAGAGGGTAGAAACGTTTTAAGCGTAGGTTAAGTTGTAGCTGTCTAGTTTCATTAAAGGGAAAACCTCAGCCGCAGCATCTAGTGTTCTATAACCTTGTGTTCTCGCAGCTGAACCAAAAAGATAGGCGTAATTAAGTTTAGATTACTTTTATTTATGCAACTCAGCAAAAGAGGGAGCTTCCCCTCCTAATTCGAAGAGCAATTTACTGCACATAGCTGTCCGCTTCCAAAACTCATTCCAGAGGTGCGATTTGAAATGCCAACAGTTTTTTGGTCATGCATAATAGAAATGGAAATATGCGGCCTCTCAATAAGAGCGATAATATGAAGCGAGCTCTTTTATAACATTAGTGTATTAATCCTCCTAAGATCGTGATTGCATATAGTCGTGTGGGAATTGTGTATGATGGTGGAGGCGCATAGGAGTGAATCGAGCCTCTGTTTGACCGTTGTAGCTATCCACGCCAAAACAAAGAACATGTTTCGGAAAAATAATTCATTGAAAAAATAAATATGACAGTGACTTTTTACATCTCCTAATATCCATGATTTTGAATATACAACGGCCTCAAATACTATGGCTCCAACATGCTTTCATTTGAAGGATTCAATGCATTGAATCAACCATGCATCCAAAGGTAACTATTCACTATAATCGATGACCATCCAAATTTGTCTCCAAAGGAGACCCATGAATTTGGACAAATATCACAGGCTAGGGTGGATCTGTCTCGCCACTGAAACTCCCGAACCATCAAGCACGAGAGATCTCCAAGAATTAGAAATAAATAAAGTCCAGATGTACTCGCACTAGCTTGGAGATGGTTCATGGTATGCACACACCAAACATTAAGAACTAAAGATCCCACTTGCGAGCCTGTGAGACTGGCTAAAAACTACCCTCCCAAATGGAGCAATCAGGACAAAGTCGACAGTGATGGACAAGATACAAAACGTCTTTGAGTATATACCGCCCAACCAAGTGATAGATTCCACGTCTACACCAAGTGGCAATTTAACTGTTACTTCCTTAAGTTCCATGTTCTGTAATTAAATCGTGCCTCTACCAAATATGAACCGCCTTTATATCTTCAGCACATTTAAAGTTCCATTGGCTTCTACCAAAAATAATTACGATTCCTTCTCTAAATTGCCACACTGTTTCTGCTTTCAGTCTTATTAATAAATGAATTCTTCCCCTTTTCAGGCTTCGTTGCCTCCTGTAACCTGAATGATCTGTGCTTTGCTAGGCATTACAAAATCGTTCAATGAAATTTTCATCTAGACAAGAGACGCAAACTTCATCTTTTTAAGTGTTACATACACCAAGTGATGGGGTGATGATCTTGGAGCTCCGCAGATAGTGGCATCACTCGATGATCCGATATTGCTCGATGTCTCGCTTGGATGATAAAAAATTGTGCTTGGAGATTGATGCATCTGTTGATATATCACGTGATGAATTCTTCGTGATAAAGTTAATCCAAGCACCAACACATCGATTGCCACTGTTGCGGATTCTCCAGAAACGATATTTCCATAAGTGCATGATAGGATGATTAGCGACCTCGAGTCAGAACCCATGCAATTGATTTGATGTCAGATGATACGAATCAATGGCTCTGAGTTTTGGTTCGATGGAGACGCTTGAAGATTTCGGCCAGAGCCTGGGTTCAGTCAGTTCGCCTATTGAAGCCAAAATCTCAACTCTTAATATTGTTGACCCACTGTCTGAAGCAAATCTGATTAGAATTTTTAGAACCTGGCTCTGATACCATATTGATTTACTAAGTTACTTTCAGATTTTTTCTACAAGAGCAAAACATTTATAATTTCAATGTCTACAATTGTGGATCGAATCTATAATAAATAAAAAATGGGGAGACATGTCCCATGAGAGGACATGTTTCAATGAAGTGGAGGCATGTTCGATCATGGGACGTGTCTCATGAATCTGTGCCTTTTCGTCCAACTAACCACCTGATCACTAATCGTGGTTAGTTTACTTAATAAACATAAATTCTTACTAGGTTCGATTTGAGTTTATCTTGCACAAATAAATAATATCCAATTTGGAAATGAGTTTCGATATGTATATAAATGATGATATAAATATTTATACAATTAATATATACACACACATATGATCATCATTTCTATATCTGATCGAAGCTACCATTTTCAACATTGTTAAAAAGAAAATTAAAATTTCGAATTTGTATTGTGCTTGTTAGTCAAAAATTCTATGTAATGAATAATGCAATGTTGTGAGTTTGGAATTGTCGTTATTGTGAAATCGTTGTTGTTTAAATGTCGTCTGCAACCTTTGGATTTCACTTTCCTCTTCGTTTCCTGTCCGGTATCGTTTCTTTTATTATTTTAGATGTGTGAGTTTGGCTGACAAAGCGTCTGGAAACTTATTTTTATTCTTGAACAAATTGTCTCCGCTTTGATTCGTCCATTGTTATTGCTCAGCTAATTACATTACAAATTTCTCTTTACCAAAGATCTTCCTCTTTTTATTTCGGTTGTATTTTGTGTTCAGACTATTGCATTTAACCAATTTGATTTTCGTTATCTGAGTGATATCGTGTGTTGGGTTGTGCCCAATTTTCTTGTTGCTTATATGCTTTTATTATATATATATATAATTTTGTGAAGATTTATATTATTGTTGTTGGCGAATTGAAAATTGTTTGGGCCTGTGTCTTTATCGAGGGACTAAGTTTCCTACGCCATTGGAGTCCCCAGATGCCCACTCTAAGTCGTTCTTCCTAGAATGGTTGCCAACAACTTATGACTGTTGTGCGCAACCATTCATGAAAGGGTTGCACCCATCCTTGAGCCACCTCTGTGACTTTATTAATCATTTTGTCCTTATATATATATATATATATATATGTGAGTGAGGGGGCTGCATTTTATTTAGCTCTATAGTGTGAAGAGCTCTGTGATAATTACAATAGATTTTTAAATTGAGTTTATATATATATATATATATATATATATATTTATCATTTTTGTTTAAGATAATTATTCATTAAATCTGTTGATTATGGTAATTTCTAGCAATGTGAAAATCTATTTATTTTACTAACAGATACACACACACACACACACATATATATTTGTGTGTGTGTGTGTGTAATTAAATACATATATCTGTAGTTGAGCAATTGTGATTTTTCTATTTCTGACATAACTGAACATAAATTATATTTTTATTAAATTCAGATTTGAATATGATTTTTTTTATTAAACTTTTATTTAAAAAGAATGTGTAAATTTAGATTCAATGATTATGGAAATTAGTTTTAAAAGATTATTGTATTTTGGAAATAGAAATAAAACGAGAAAAAAAAAATTGCTTAGGATTAGTTTCTAAAAATATTAACAAATTCTTTATAATTATTTTAATAGTTTAAGTTAATTTATTTTATTTTCACAATGAATAATGTGAGTTGGAATGAATTTTAATTATAGTACTTTAATCATATTAAATGATTTTAAAATGTTGGAATCGTTATTTTTATGCAATATGTTTATTATGTCAATTTTATACTGTTTGGAAACATGATTTTAATAGGAATAATGTATCATTTAAAATAATTTTTCTTTTGATTGAGAAATTGAGTTGTTGATTTATTTATTTGTGAAGAGCTATTTATTGTACGTCTAGGGACTTTGATTTAATTTGTTTCGTGATTTTGAGGAAACATGTGTTATTTTAGTTCTTGGGTAGATGTTTACTTACCTCTAGAGGCTAGAGGAAGTAGTGTGATTGCACATTTGTTGTTGTACTTTTATATCTATCTTTTTACCTTGAGGATGTGTGTATGGGTGGTACCTCCTTGTTTCATGGGTTTGATACTTCGTGTAGCGACAAGATGGCCATGCCTCATGTGTTTTGCTTTAAAGAATGTCTTTTATGTGTTAGAGGGTTAAGGTACACCCCTTTGCTTGACTTTGGTTTTGGGTAACCATAGGGGAGAGTGACTCTTCATGGGGGAAAATGTACAAGTGGTTGTCCATGGAAGAGTTCCCTTAAATAAGTGATAACCTAATTAAAGTGTCTAGTGGGTTGAGTTAGTTAAACACATATCAAAACTAAAACATGCACCTCACCCCTGTCGTTAGTGCTCTCAAAGGCTAAGGATGGGTGGGAAGACTTGGTTGGCAAGGTCACTGCCTTGTCTCCATGAAAGGTAAGTGGCTTCGCATGAGTCACCCTATGCGGCGGTGCCTTGAGATAGGTTGTCTGATTAACCATAGATGGAGGCAACTCCTAGTGTTAGGCAGTCTGGTTAATCCACATTGATGGAGGAAATTCCTAGTGTTAGGTAGTTTGGTTAATCCATGTGAGGCCATGCGATGACACTCTCCCATTGTGCCCGTTGTTTTCTCTTACTCCTGTTGCCTCTGGAGTATTATTGTTGTTGTTTATATTTTTATGTGGTTTTATGTTGGGTGGTGTTAGTCCTTTATGTTTTTGACCTTGTTGGATGAGGGTCCTCTTGTCATCTCCTAGCATGGGGAGCGTTCCTTTGGGTTCGCATGGTCAATTGGAATGTGCTACACACCCATTGAGTTCCCCACTGACAATCGTGATGTTGCAGAGATGTACCAATTGTAGTGGTTCTCGAGCTTTCCAACTTTGGTGTTATGACCTATATTTCCTTATGATGGAACTCATTATGAACCTTTTCACAATGGATGTATCATACTTGTATTGTTGTACACTTCCCATTATTATAAGGGAAGTAGCTTTGCAATGTAATACTGATTTCTTAATGTGTTGTATCTATGGAAATATGTTCCACGAATGTAATAATGTACTTGGAAGTTGTAATGTAATGATATGTTATTCACGTATTTCCTTATTTAGCTTATTTATGATTGAATGTATGTTATATATTTATGTTGTTTCTTATTCACACTTCTATTGTTTATTTCATTTTGGTTTCATTTAACGATTTTGTGGTTGGGTTTGTTTTTGAGTAGCGCATCATGTTAGCCCATGGGACTAGGTTGATGTTAAATGGTTTATGCCAATGTTGTTTAATTTTTTAATTATGTTTAATGTAATTGATGTATGTTGAAAAAAAAATTGTTTCGTTTATGGTTATTTGTTGTGTCCTATGGGGTTTGCATGGCGGAGCATTACAACTTGGTATCAAAGCCTAGGCTCATACACTGGGCACTCTAGATACATGTGAGCCCATTATCTCGACCTAGGTGTTGTAATTTTGAGTTATGTTTTTCGTTTTGGTGGTCTTGCTTGTCTCTCGAGAATTGTCTTTAGGCATTATTGGTCCAATGGTGCAAAAACTAGTGGAAAAGATATGACCCTCGGTGTAGTGTGCAATGCATCAACATCCTTCCTACTAGGGAATGCATTATGGACATTGGTGTAGTGTGTAAATGTATGTTAATTTAGGGTTAGTTGAGATTTAAAATTTATTTTGAGTCTAATGTTTACCCCTGTTGTGTCCAGGGATGGGTAGGTCAAAATCCGAAAAGAAGAAAGGAAAGGGAGGAAAGACTGCTAAAAAAGGGGTGGTCATCAAAGAAAATCCCATGTCAGTAGCCCCACCTTGCATTCCTGTTGACGAGACGTTTTCCCAGGCCCTTGCTCAGCTCAAGGTGAAAAAGGGGAAGGAGGTCGAAGAGCCAAAGCACACAATTAAAGGGAAGAAGCCGTCCACGATCCAGGATTGGCCATTGGGGTGCAAACCTAACACTCCCCTATTGTCCAAGGAAGAGAAGGAGAGCCTTTGTGCTCAGCCTTCTGCTTCCATGAAAATGGTAGTGGACTTAGATGAGGACCCGAAGGAGTGTCCTCTTTCGGGCAGTGAGTATCTCGATAGTTGTAGGAGGGATGTAGAACCTTCTTTGTTGCTTAGCTGGATTGCTAATTTTATGTTATGATTATCCACCTTGAGAGTCTATGGTGGTTGTTTCACCATGCTTGTTTGGATTGGTTGAAAATTTAGTTGACTCAAATGGTTATGACTTTGTTTACTATTTTTTTTTTATGTTGTTGTATGGAGTTATTTGTGTTTGGAACAATTTTATTAGGTGTCATATGGATTTTATACTATGCCTGTTATGCTAATGATTATTTATTGTCTGATGATGTTGTGAAATAGTTGTGGTTACTTGATGTTATGGGTTTGGGATGACATTTCATTTGATTTTGATGATCATGTCATTATGGATTGATGTTTATGTTAACTTGGACTTATGGAGTTAGGGGCGTGTTTAGATAATTTTGATTATGCGTATCATGTGGCTTATGTTCATACTTGTTATGTTTATGATTAGTTACTGCTTTATTATGTTTTTTATAATCAAATGACTATATACGATGTTTTGGTTATTGTATGAGGTCTTGGTGAGGGGAACATGGTAACATCACTTGTTCACGAGCGCCCTGCTACACCGTGACTTCCTCTCATGGTGCGTTTGCTAATTGATATATATATATTTTGTTCGACACCTTATTTTATGCAGGTTGTAGGTACCGGGTACTGACTCCACCTACACTGTCAGGTCTGAACGTACCCCAAGAACCTAATGGATATGATGTGGAAATATGTGATGACAAAAGGACCCCAACCTATGTTTGATAACCTCGTTTGTTGGTTGTTTATTTTGTCGAGTTGCCATGTTTAGTATCTTCCATTTTTTAGTGTGACTTGTAATGATGTTGTTCATAACTGTGTATATTTATTTGACCTTGCGACTTCCAGGAGTAAGTCGAGACTGGGGGGAGGGTGTAGTGCCTTTCCGCTTGCATCTTTGGGTCGATTGGGTAAGAGTTTATTTGTTTAGGAATTCATTCGTTTTGGTCTGAGTGATCAATTTTGATGGTATTATTAATATTGTTTTATTTCAAGTTATTTATTTCCATGGTTTTAGTAATTTGTGCTAAAGGTTTCGATTATGGCTATTTAGATGTCGTTAAATAATTGCTTCAATTAAATGATGTTCTTTGATGAGGATAGTTAAATAATTAAATTGCATTTGTCGTAAATGTCATTTATTCTTTTAGAAATTAAAATTTGCTAGTTAATATAATTTATGATTATTTAGTTTAAGTAGACATTAATTGTTTTACTAATATTGCATAGTTTAAATTATTTTGGGAATACCATTTAATTTAAATAAATGTAAATTAATTAAAAAAAATATCAGATATTTAAATTAAGACATTTGAAATTAGTATTATGATGATTAATTCTAACATCGAGTAATTAATTTAACATTAAATTTTAATTTTAAATATTGCATGGGTTATATTGTTTATTTATTTATTTGATAATATTTATGGTCTTAAAGTTAATTATATTTTAACAATGAAATTATATTGTTTAGATTTTGGAAGAAATATGTGAGGCCCCACCTATTGTTTAGAATTACTACACTATTTTCACATTTTGATACATATAGAGGTCTAAGTGTTGGTTAAATAAGAATAGTATTAACATTCAATTAGTTTATTCTATGGTAACATCATTATTATTGGTAAGTCATATGTTGGGGGTAAATAATAATATTATTTAGTTAAATTTTAATTAAATGATAATATTATTATTAAATTAAAAAAGAAGAAGAGTTGATTCAATAATACCAATATTATTAGGGTTTCTTAGTCGATTAAAATATAACACTCTTATGATCTAAGGTCCAATAACTAAATAATTGACATATTGTTTTGTTTATCTAATTTGATGGTCATGTTAATAGTGAATGAGGATATTTAGTTTGATCACTATTCTAGTTACTTGATTCTATAAAGGAATCATAAGTTTATCTCTATATATATAATATATAGATCATTGTTAGTAATGAATGTCTAGTGCATGTAATGAATGCAATTATACTTACAATGCCAACTTATTAGATGTCCCTCTATTGGGTGATCGGGTATTAAACAATAATCTTATCATTGCTTAGGTGGAAGAACGATAATAAATTATTATCGAAAGATTCATTATTGATTAATTAAAATAAAATAAAGTGTATATAGTGTAATGCCCCGCCAAGTAACCCTAAAAGAAGTTGTAATTAATGACTTAAGTGAACCATTTTTTAAATTTTTTTTATAAAGTGTAATTAACATACACATTCACTTACTAATCAACAACAACCTCTAAGGCTACAAGGTTGGGATTACTTAAACCCACACATACATCTACATATAATCATAGCATTATATACTTTATGAAATAAGAATCATACAACACAACATATTGAGATAAACATCCAAGATACAATTTCATAATCATTTTAATCAAATAGTTACATCACTCATTCCCATAATGAGGCAATAGTACATAAGTGTTACAATTACAAAATCTCACCTCATAAACATAAGAGGGTTGAAATAATTTATACAAAATGAAATATTACAATGTATGAATTAAACACAAGAACTGTGAGTTGTCCATCTGGATATCTCGCCACCAAGTACAGAAGATAAATGGGGACCCAACGATGTATGGTGCATGTTCCACCCAACCAAGTGGTACCCGAAGGCCCACCCCGCATGCTAGGAAATAGTAACCACATAACATGGACAAACATCTACAACCTCTAACCAAAGGTAGACTCATACTGACACAACCAAACACAAGTACAACTCTCACATCATTGACATAGGTCACATTGCTTCCAGACACAAAATAGATCAAGTATGTTCAAAGAACCATACACATAACATAAATACTAACAGTTGTCCTAGACAGAGTGTCATCGCACAACTCGTAATAAGTTACCCTCAGCGGATCTTCATAGGCTCTGGTGTTCCTGATGACCTCTACCGACCCTCAACCCTTATACTTACTAATGCGGAATCAACTACCTCTCGTACTGACAAGATAGATGAACTTGCCATTTCAGGCCTTCCCACTCACTCCAAGCCTAAACAAGAACTTGCGACTATGAGTGAGGTTAGAACTTATCTTTTTAGTGTGAAGTATTCCCCAAATTTTCATTACAATTTTAATTATCACTTGATTAAACTACTTCCAAAGGTTACCCAAATCTTACCTTTTACGGGCTCTGGCCCCTAATGGAAGCCACTCTTCTATTTGACAACACACAAACAAAACTCATTGCCAAGGGAATCACAAGTGCATACAACCTAGGTATCAAAACCACTTCATCTCTAGGAGGACAAATAATAGAAATCACTCCAACAAATGGAGGCAACAAAGCACATAGTCCACTCCTTCCAAAGGAGGTACAAAACATCCTCGTTCGTGTAAATCGGGTAAATACTGAAAAGACACCATGCACTACCCAAGAGAAAAACAACTAGTTGACATAAAAAAATCAACAACCCTCATCCTCTAATATCTTTTGGAAGACTTACAATTTTGGATTAACAGTTAATTCCATGTCCCAAAACACAACTTGACGAAATAGCTATTAAAGCATTCAAGTCATTAATCAAATATAATATTTGGATTTCCTAAATTCATACTCATCCAATAGGTAACGTTGAAAAAGTCAAAAGCACGATAACTGGATTATCTTAAATAATCATATAATCCTATTTCCTTTTTCTTTATTGGATGTCTAACACAATTAAACTCACTTCCCTTTACAAAATATGGAGAAAATAAAATATTTAAGGCAATCATGAAGAAAATTAGTATTTTTGGATATTCTAAATGCATAGCCCTTACATACTTCATTTACAATAAAATAATTACTTTAGTAGAAAATAAATAAATAAAAGTAATTAATTGCCTCTTCAATATAATCAATTCCTAAATTTACTTTTAAAACAACATAAATCCATGC